>BQKN01064414.1:64751-77627 GCA_022839385.1 Asparagus kiusianus | reverse complement strand
AGTCATGATATGCTTTTTCCGCTGCATTGTATGTCATGATTCCAACATCATGTACAGCCATTGTTAATGTAATCGAGTTTTGCATGTTATTCCCTGCATGAAAACATGATCTTAGGAATCTAACCTAGCGTACTCGTAAGGTTTAGGGATCTCTAGGAGCTTGTCTACTTTAGCACAACATCACAAGCTGCGCAGCACACGTGCATTGGTTATCCATGTGCATGATTGTTTGTATTTATGAGCTATGGGAACCTGCAGTCCTTGCACCGCATCACAAGGTATATGGCTTAGCAGATCAGCCTTTCTCCCCCGTGTTTTTCTCTGTTTCCTTTTTGCCTTTCTTCTGCTTATGGTTCTTCCTCTTTTTTTTTTATCAGCTTTCTACTCTTCTTTATATTCCCCTTTACCAGGCTCTTCTCTTCTCTTATTTTTCATAAGTTCGATCTTGAAGTTAGTGTAGGGCCATGGTTGACTGTAAAAACGCACCTGAAGTCAGCCTGCTAGCATTAAAGGGAGGGGATAAAAAAAGAGAGAAATTTGATTTAAGAAGATATAAACTTGTGATACAGGTTGCTATTTTGGATAATTATAACTTTAGACTATCGTCTTAGATTGCTGCTTCCGTGTGATACTACATTAAGTTCAACCATAGACTGAAAAAATAAAAATAAAAATAATTATTTATTGAAATTTTTTTAGTTGCATCTGTGAGGCACCTAGTGCATTTGTACTGTGCTTCGATTACATTTGCAGGGGCGAGTGAGTTTCTAATGCATAAGAAGCTGCATCTTTTTTTTCAGATAATATAACATAGGCAATAAATTTTCCGGTTATGATATTGCATGTTTTCAGTACTTTTTTAGGTACACATGCAGTAGAGCCTTGACAAATTCATGCATAGTTAATGGGACCAAAGAAGTTTTGTGAAAAATTTTCTTAGAACTTACTGTAGTAGTTGCGCTTGAATTGCTACCAAAGATGCTGCGCAATAGTTATGTTCATCCTTTTCCACAAACAAACTACCAAGATTTGGCAATTGCAATGGTGAGTTTTTGTGTGATCGAGAGGGTGCTAGGTGTTGGAACATAATTGTTATGGAGGCCTCTTTATAGAAAATTATGTAGGGAGAAAGGAGAATGTAATTGCAACACATATATTCTGAAAAAAGAGTAAGCCTTATCGTGACTCAATTAAGATTGAAATTTTAGCTTGCTTAGAAAATTCCTGAAATTTCGAATATCGAACAGAAATATGAGGGCCATTTCCTTCCGTTGGAGTAAAGCCAAATTCCAATTTTAAAAGAGCCTGAAAAAGGGATTAGTATTCTAGATCGCTTAAATTTATATCTAGCTATCTCGATTCAACATTATCAAGGGCACAGTGCATATGTATAGCGCATGCGGATTTGGGCTGCCATAAGAAAATACACACAACTTAGACATAGGAGGGATGCTGTCGGGCAATAATCTTTGCGAACTATCGGCATTGAATTTGATTTCCAGGTCTTTCCTATGCAAGCAAATTCATTAAGGAGTAATCAACCGATTGAACCTGAGAAATCGGTGTGGCGCATCTACTAAATATATTTTAGATAAATTCCACATGCAATCTTTGGTTTTTAACATGTCAATAAATTATAAGGAAATTTGTTGATAGATTAGCAGCCTTCAAGCAGGTAGGCCAACACTGTAGTTGCCTTGAATTCATCTCTGTCCAGAAGACCTGTGAGCTATTGTCAATTAATGCTACCTGTATTTGTGACCTTAGTTTATTGCGTGACCTGTATTTGTGGCCTTAGATTATTGCATGACTTACATATATAACCAAGAAATTAGTTGCAGTTGTACTAATATAAAGTGCGACGGTGAATGCATGTGCTGCAAGTTTTACATGTATTTAAGAGGTGAAACCCTGAGATATTCTTGGATGCAAGTCTTTGTCCATCTGAGCCCCTCCAACCGTATCTTTTTGCTGCCACAACTTTTGTCCGCCACCTTCTGTCTGTCTTTCCTCTCTGTACTGAATGAAGCAGGCCCCAGTTCTTGACAAATGATCCATGACAGTTATTTCCTACATCTGCCTTCGTGGAATGATGTTGACTGATGCATTTGTCTTTAAATCAAACAAGTGTACACGGTCCCTATTTTTTTTAAACACTACATTTTAAACTTGTCTCCCTCTGAGTTTTACTACATTCGATTTACTTATTATATACTCAAAATTAGAAATCATATCTACTCATCTATACTTAAAGAAGGATCCAAGTTTTAATACATTTGATTTAAAAATCATATCTACTCCTCTATATTTAAAAAATGATTTAAGTTTTAATACATTTGATTTGCTTTACTATTTATGATAAAGTAAAATACTGTAGCATAAATAATAACTTCAAGTATAAAGAAACAGATTTAATTTGATGTTTATGTCATAGAAAATTATTGTAGCATAAACAATAACTTCGAGTGCAGACAACCCGATATCATTACTTTTTTATACTATAATGTTTACTGTAGCATTAATAGTAACACTTTGGATTCTCCTTTTAAGTATAGATGAGTAGACTTGTCATTTCTATTCCATGCCAAAATTTACAGTTGGGTCTCTGGTGGAGTCTCTTAATTTCAAATTATTTCTCTCTCACTCCAATGAGTACTTATATACAATCGCATACAGAATTTCTTGAGACTACATAGAGAATTTATTGAGTCAATAATTAGTTAATCTATATATAGAGAATTTATTGAGTCAATAATTAGTTAATCTATATATATTTGGTTGAACCAAAGGAAATAATTGTTCATCTACTTAGCTTACCTGTAACAGCTCTTTCCTTTCCTAAACCTTTGGACCAGTGAAAGCGACACCCCTTAGACACTGTTGATGGTGATATTTGGTATTCAAATAAACGGATATATTTACGCTCTCCCAGGATCATATGACCTACCTTTCGAACAAACACTTCTATCAATCATATCATACTTCACGAAATCCTTTGGTAGACAAAAATACCATTTGAATTCAAATATTATTCCATTAAGTAAGAATAAGTTGATAAATTGATGAATTCTTATTGGATATATACATAATATGAAGATAAGGATACAGTTTAAATTGAAATATAAATATAAATAAAATTATTAAATGCTAAATTTATAAATGTCTACAAAATGAAGAGCATAAAAGCAAAAACTAAATAAATTAATAAGACAAATAATGTCTACCCCAAAGGTCTAACCCGGAAACAACGTAGACCTACAAATGTACATAATGTGGATGAGATATTTACAAAATCCACCAAACAAATTAAAGTTCTCAAAATTATAAAAAAATTAAGGAAAATAAAAAATCATACTCCCTTTAAAAAGTTTTCCATAGTCAAAATTATCATGTACTATTTTAAATATTTAATTTAAGTTATAATATATACTAATCATACTTATATCCTATCCTAATACCCCATGAACTATCTATAGCTCAACAATTTAAATAAGATTAATAAAATATATGAACCATCTCAGTAATATCGGTTTATTACATAAAGTACTACAAAAAAAAGTAATTTTTTTTAAAATTAGACAAAACACTTTCAAAAGTTTAAAATTATACAAAATAAAAAGCTAAAAATTTAAAACTTGGCAAAGAAAAGAGTAATTGTGTGATATTATTTCATTAAGATATATAAATATAACTTACAATTTAAAGTTTACTACCCCTTTTCAGAATCTGAAAATAGTTAAGTTAATACTGGTAAAAAATAGTAATAATAACAGATTAAAAATATCCGATTAAATAATAAAAATTTAAAAAATATACGATAGATTAAAAATTACTATTATTGTTTAAATTAAAGTAACTACATATAATTTTATCAATATATTAGAACAGCAAAAATACATTAGTATCATTAATTGATAAAAGACTAAATCACAAAAATCTAATAAAAGACTATAATATAATAGTTTAACATTAATTAATTATAATTTATAAATATTGATCTTTAATGGTATTATTAAGTAAAAAGTTATAAAGATTTATGTATGGAGAACTATTAGAAAATTTAGAGATATCTGTAGGCATCGAAAATTGCCGATAAGTCCCCGCACACAGCTCAATGTCAACGAGCGACGATTGAACGTCACTACCCAGCTCACAAGAATTCCAACGACGTCGGTAAACGCCTGAAGTGAACCGACGGACTACGTGAGCCGACAGAATCTCAGAATCACGGGGATACGGATTGACCGAAAACCCCGCGACCACCGCAATTGGGCCAACGCATGCCGTGTCCCGATCACCACACTGATAATCCAACCGATGGGATCTACAGAACTCCTCGACGGGCTTCCAACACAACCGGAACCAGTCAAACCCAAGGCCGGATAAAGACACTACAGCGAAGTCAATCAAAGAACACCGCGGAACATCTCGGATGACACGAAACACCCCGGGGGTGTCTCAGAAAACCCAAGACACCCCAAAGGTGTCTCGGAAAATCCAAGACACCCCAAGGGTGTCTCGGAAATTCCGAGACACCCCTAGGGTGTCTCGGATTTTCTGAGACACCCAGGGGGTGTCCTTGTGATTCTTTGAGCCCCCTACCCTCCTTGTTTCCTATAAATAGGCCCCCTAGGCCTCCATTCTCTGGGCTCTTGATTTTGGCGCTGATTTAGCTCTTGGAGAAGAATTTCCGGTCTTGGGATTATCCTCGAGATCTGAAATTCTAGAGTCTGAAGCGGCGTAGCCCTGCCGGAGTGAGGAGTCAGAGTTTCTTCATCAAGGTTCATTCACCCCCCCTCTCTGATCCTTAGTGTTGCTCCTTTGCGGTGACACTAAGAAGAGCTATTATCTCGTTTTAGCCGAGATATACGCTTATAACCTCTAGATCTTGCGCGGATCGACGAGGTTCTGTTTCTATATCCTACGCGGATAGACGAAACTCTGCCGGATTTTATCGGCAAGGATCTTGAAGAGTCGGCGGTCCACGGACATCGACGTCCCCGTCACAGGCCAACAACCCACGCAAGCGAGACCGAACCAAACCGGGATCTCGTGTTTATTTTCGTTTAAGTTGTAAATCCTTTTGTTTTCATTTTACTCTGTTGTAACGCCTGAAGTTGTAACAGATCTCAAAAAAAAGAGAACAAGTAATGAAAACAGCAACTTTTACCGGAAACAATATCATTTAAAACAATCAAGTGGTTTTCATTTCAAATGGAATTCGGAACATCCATGAATCACTTCAATTAATACTAACATAAGTTATATTTATCAAAGAGACACTGACTGAATATCCCCTAAAGAATATATTGAACAACTTTGTTCCCATCAAAGAAACATTCTTCATGGAAGATAAAAGAAAAATTACTATGTCATGAGCATAAGCAAATAATATAAAATCATCCTTTTTCTTTTTCTTATATTGTATCGCGACCCTGCGTGTGACTTTATTAGGGGTATGACTACTAACGAATGATCAATTCTTAAATACACGATCAAGGATAATGATGTAATAACAATATTACAATTCAAGATCTCTAAATATAAAGGTAGTATATTTCATTAGTAAAATTCTTATTAAAGGCCACTGAATATAAAATTCACCTTATATTTGTCTCAAATTTATAGAGGAGATATGCATGTCATTATAAATTACATTAATATATATATATATATATATATATATATATATATCAATCTAAAGATACAACTTACTTAAGAAATAAGAGAATAGTAAGTAAACTAAGCAAACATCCATATAACACCGTAAAGAAAAAATATTACATTTAAAGCTAATATGCAGCGCTCTTTTAGAGTAAGCTGCCAAGACAAAAGCATATCCATTAAGGCTCTTTATAAATGCAATAGAAATTCAAATTACTAATATATGCAATAGAAATTCAAATTACTAATATATACAACCATTATAACATTCGAAAGAGGTATGATCTTATAAAACCTACTCTAAAATTCATACAATTAAACCTAAGAATAATTTATCAATATATAGACACACTATTGTACCTTTAAGGTAACGATAACTACCATTTATAATAGAGTTGAGCACTGGTTCTATGTTTGCAAAGACTGCAATAAGAAAATGGATAAAGATGTTAATAATAAGTATCAAGATGATAAGAATTATAGAATCACCGATGATTTAGTACTAAGGTTAAGTGATATCCCTTGATCATGAAATGAATATATCAAAATTAAATATTAATAATATTATAATCTAAAGCAAATTGACAATGAAAAATGTAATGTATTTAGTTTAGATCCTCATGAAAAATAACACAGACAGAGTGAATGTAACATTATGACACAAGAGAAATTCTTATAGGATGCACAACAGAAGAATTCATTGCAGAAAAAAAAAGATAGCTCCTAACCTTATTTCAGTAATAAATTAAACGCACAAAGAATTTCATATATATAAAATTGACATTTATTCTTATTGAAATAGAAAAAAATCAAAGTCCGTATTGTCAGAAGTTTGTGTTGAACATAAGAAATATATTAAACTTCTTTGTGAATTTAGACGAGAAGACAAAAGATGCATGAGCCCAATAAAAGATAACATGCTCCGGTTTCATATCATAATCGATGTAGACGATGAAGACACTACTCCAGAATTGCCTAGGAAAAAGATAAAGATGAAGAAGAATTGATCTCGACTCAGTAAAAAATAAAATAGAAGCAACAAAAGATAATGTTTTGTGAATTATTATAGAATAGTTTTATTTTTTAGTAAAATTAGGAATCTTTAGAAGGGATTTTTATAAACTATTTTTAGTGCTTTCATATGCATATGTGGATAATTTTATCATATAAAATTGTACTAGAGTTAGCATTAATCTTTAGTTTATGAATTTTTTATTAACTATTTTCTGTCATTTTAGCCCATTTTAAATCAATCATCTTGGCTCGTTGACTTAATTATTCATCTTTCTTTTATAATGTTATTTTTTAAGTGTTTTCACTTTCATAACACTATATTTTCTCAGGTCAAGCTCGGTTTCATGCCGATCCAAATAAAATAAAAATTTAAATTGGATTTAGATTATATTTATCTCCTGACAATTTAACTATCAACATAAAAATTTAAACTGGGTGTAGCCTATTCAAACAAACATCAAATAAATAAATAATTAAAGTGTAATCGATGAGCAAATTTTAGTAAGAAAATAAACTAAAAAATACTTAATCAAAGTGAGCAAAAATTATCAAAGAGTAATCGAGAACCAAATTTTAGTAAGAAAATAAACCAAATATACATAATCACAATATTTAACTACGTGCATTGCACATGCATAAAATCTAGTATTAACAAAAAGAGAAGTTAAAATAGGGCAACATACTCTATTAAAAATTTATTGAAAGAGAAATAATTACAAAAGGAGAAGATATTACAAGAATGTACCAACATAGTTATAGCTGTTCACAAAGAATATAATCTTATCCCGCTTTAGAGATCCATAAGGATGAGGATCGGATAGATTTTACGACTAATCATGTAGTTCATATATATACACATGCGCGCGCATACACACATACACACATATAGAGTAATGATATTATGAGATGGTGAGCTCAAATCTTATTGTGAGCTAGACTAATAGGCTCATCAAATTCATGATCGCCACTGTACATCTTGTTCAACACGTTATCAAATACATATGGTAAATTTTCACACAATTTGGAGTCTTTTAGAATATGAATCAAACTAGTTTGATATGTTAAATTTTTAAGCAGTTTAACAACCGTCCCTTCTACATATAGCTAAACCAATGATTAAAAATCTTAAAACGATATAATATTTTTTTAAAATCTAGATCATAATGAGTGCAAATCACGATGGGCGGTGCCTATCATCGTTTCGAGTAGCCTATATGGCTAGCTCAAGATAAGAATCTGAGCTCACCATCTTATTTTATCACGTTCCTATATACACACACATATGACAAAATGCGAACAGTAAATCTTACATGCACCAATCACCTTTTTTTCTCCTTTTTTAATTTCCAACTAATTTTTTTCCAGAAATTATTTCTTAAAAAGCTCTGTATCTAATTTTTTTAACAATAATTATTTCTTTTAAAAAACCGTCCCCCACTAAATCCTATCTATCCAATAACCACATATCTCTATTTTTTTAATTCTAACTCAAAACATTTTTTTTTTCCAAATTTGATTTAGGGGATGTTTGGTTCGTTTTTTAACTTGGTGGAAAAGTTTTACACCGCCTCCACATCAGATTTTTCGTGGCCACGTAGGATATAAGCTTTCCGTCGGTTTCTTTTCTCATCTTTGGTTTGCTACGGTTGAAGAAGGAAAACTCGGTGAAAATCGCCGCCACATCAGATTTTTTTCTCTCCCCCAATTCCTTCCTCAACCTTGTGAAATCGACGAAAACTGCAGCCACGTCGGCTTTTTGCCATAAAAACAAAAGTTTTTCCTTTTTTTCCATGCGAACCAAACACAAGAAAAATAAATACATTGGTTTCCCATCATTTTTTTATGCGAACCAAAGCGAAACAATCTATTTCTTGGAAAAGTTTGGAAAACTCAAAACTTTTGTTTTTGTATATGAAAATGCATTTCCTTATATCTAGGAAACGAACCAAACAGCCCCTTAAACGAAAAAATCCAATCTTCAAAACTACTTCTCTTAGCCATGTCTCTAATAACTACCTCCATTGACCCACATTTTGAGAAGTTCATGGTTCCCCCGAACCCATTCAACAACCTTGAAAATAATCATAATTATTCATGACAATTAAACCAACTAATAGTCATCTTAATTCAGGTATCTTACTTCAAACCCCATTTGTTAGTTTTCAATTTCTGTTTATGCTTTTTAGACTTCTAGGTATATTTTTATTTCTATCTTGATTATATCAATCAACCCTCTATTTGATATTGCAAACTATTTAACTTTGTCTTTCATGATCTCACATGTTGTTTTGAACTTTTGTATTTCATGATCTTCTTATACCTATCTAATTTTGCATTTCATGATTTTTACAATTTTGATCATGATTTTGTTTATAACTATCTATATTTGTATCTAATTATATGTATTTCATGATTTTGTTCAATTTTGATCATGATACAGTAAATATTTAATTTTTTATTTTCATGGCCGTATGTGGCTTTGATATTAAAGATATTTATTATTTTATAGGTGGGCGATGAATTATAATCAAAATTTATATATGCATAAACTTTAATAGGAAATACATTTATGGAATACTCCTTTACAGTGTACTAATAATGGAAATATTTGATTCTGATTTTCCATTTTAGTTAATAACTTTTTTAGATATACATAAACGTGATTGATACGTGGTTTAATATAAAATGAGTTTTCAGTTTCAGATTGAAATTAGGCTAAATTGATTCATATTATTTTCACTATTACAAATTCCTGTAATTGCCGTAATAGATGATAATATAACAATTTCACTTGCAAAAGTAGTGTACTAACTCTTGTTGAAAATTAAAATTAAAAGAGGTGTATATATCAGATACATTGTTGTTTTATAGTAGAAATTAGATATGAATAGGTAGTTGTTATTAATAAATGCTTTGAATGGATACAACTACCAAATTGGAGACCCTTGAAAAAAAAAAACATCAGTTAAATTTAATTTTGAATAATTTTATACAAACCGTATAGAAACTACATGATCTCTCAACTATCAACTAAAATCAAATAGTATATTACAATTTAGTTTAGCTAATTTTAAAAAGCATAAAATCTTATTAACAGTTAAAGACTGTATTTAAAAGCCCACCCATTTGCATAGGTATATAAAAATTTAATCAAGATGTGCTTATTCAGCCGTGCTTTACATGGGATTATAGACTAGTTTGTATGTGTGTCAGTGTGTGTATATGTATATAAAGAGAAAGAGCAAAAGAGAACAATAAGGGGAAAAAAGTACGATCAAGATCTAAAAACAAAAAAACAACATCCAAATTTAGAATCAAGCGTTATTGCCCCTAGGGATACAATCATGAATCATGGCTAGTGAAGCAACTTTAGAAATTACATGAAAAGTAGGGAAACCTTAGAAAAGTTTATGGTATGAGTCTTTGATCTAGCTAGCTAAAGTTACATTCAACCTCACTTTTAAACTCTACCTCATGGTACATTTTGTTAGGGAGAAAGCCCCTATACCGAGATCCAATACCAATCGCCGAGAGAAGATAAAACCAAACAACCAATCAAGCACAAAAACAATCAACACAAGTTTTACATGGTTCGGCGAGATGCCTACGTCCATAGGGCAAGGAAGGGGGAGTTTTCACTATTAGAAATCAAGGGGATACAACTAGGGTTGCAAATCTCTCACCAAAACCCTCAATAATCACTCTTGATCTCTCCTAATTGCTCCAAGAATAGAAGCCCAATAACTCACCCTCAATGGCTGCTAAAACCCCTTGCTTACAAACCCTAAAACCGAGTTTGGGTATTTATAGAAAACCCAAACAAAACGGGTCTGAAAAACAGACCCAGCCCAAAACCGCTTCGGCGGTCGACCGCGATCCATCGCGGTCAACCGCCGCGGTCGACCTTCGCGGTCGACAGCCCTCAATCCAGAACAGCACCCGAGGTCCAGAGACTTCTGCGGTCGACCGCGGAAGTCGACCGCCCTCAGAACAGAAACTTCTGTGGTTGACCGCCACCAATCCCGATACCCAGTAAGCCTTGTGCATGAACGCGGTCGACCGTCCCGGTCGACCGCCAAGCTGTAAACCTGATTCTGAGCCTTCTGAGCCTGCCAATCTCTACAAATCTCCACCTCGGCGAACGTTTTCCCAAAACTGAGCCGACACCGACCAAACCAATGCCTCAACTGCTGCATTCAGTACGCCATGGCAACGGACTCATGACAACGGACTCCATCCACAACACGTCGAGACCCAAACGAGAGTGCGAACACTCAACCCCAAAACAACTGTGTCTACTCACCAAATCGAACTGAGTCGACACCAACCAAACGGGAGTGCAAACACTCACCCCAAACCAATAGTGTCTACTCACCAAATCGGCTGCATCAAAACTGACTGCCTACGTATCCTCTCCAAGGAATCAAGCCTTCACGTAGTTCACCCAATGGCCTCCAAAGGCCCTCAATCCACATTGCGGCTGATAGAATCATCAACGACCCCAAACTGAAGCGATCCAAACACCTCCACCCGAGGTGAAACAATGGCCGTATCTAAGCTATATCCACCAGCTGTACTAGGATCTACCAACTCGTCATCCGCATCCGTATCCAAATGACTCCCACACTGTGCCACCTCAGCTGGAAATCCCAATAATGCAGAATGACCTGGAGTATGTGGAGTAAGCTTCACCCAATGTGGAGTAGCATTACCCTCCACCCGCTACGGTATCCCTCTAATCTGATCAATACTCTCTACCTGCCAAGAGTTCAAAGTGACAAACCTGCTCAGACCAAACTCAGAAGCTCCCTACTGATAGACGAACAAGCCTTTGAATCCCAAATGCACAATCGGATCTAATCTCACATCCACGATGTGACCAAGTGCTGAGTAGCCAAATATCCGATGCCGACCTAAATCTGAAGCAACTCCACCAGATCTAACAACTCTACACGCAGCAGTCGGCAACCTCATAAGATAGCCCATACATGTCAAAGCCCGAATACCAAATCCACCGCTCGACAACCAACGCCGATCCTCCTCCAGAAAGGAACGACCCACTAGATCTTCCATCTCATCACGTCGCCCCACTGTCTCCTCCCCTAAGAAGTGTCTCCAACTGCCATGAGCTCGGCAACAATGCAAGAAAGAACTCCTACTAGAACTAGTACGATTGGTAACCTTTCTGCCAATACACCTCCTCCAACTATCGCGGACTACTAGGGCTTCATACCAACGGGACTTAGTTGCAACCCAAAAGTGCCTAGTACAATCCTCAACATAGGAAACAAAATAACGATTACCTCCCGATGATGCCTCCTCGGAAGGCCCCCCAATGCCTGCCTGAACACCTCCAATAAGACTCCTCGATCGGTGGATAGAAGTGCTGAACTCCACCTCGGTCTTCTCGCTCATCCCAATGTGTTCACAGAACTTCAATCTGTAGGTCATAGCACTCCTCAACAACCTGTGCACGGTATAGCCAATAATATATCCCAACACCAAACAATGCCACAGTCTAGCCATAGAAGTCGTCAGCGCTCGATCAATCACCGTGCTCCCAAGCAGATAATATAAGTTACTCCTCCTGACGCCCTTCATCACAATCATGGACCCCGATGTGACCCTCAAGCGTGAATCCACCAAAGTCACCCTATAGCCTGCTGCCTTCAATACACCAAGTGAAATGATGTTCTTCCTCAGTTGAGGAATGAACCTCACATCAGCCAACTCCTGAATCATCCCGTCACTCATCCGAATCAGAACAATACTAATACCACCAATAGGGCATCTGTGATCATTACCATAAGAACAGCATCCCCTCTTTCCAACTCCTGAAAGCTGGAGAACCAATCCCTTCTAGGGCATATGTGGTAAGTAGCACCATAATCCAACATTCACTCGGTGGAGTCGGCAACATCAACTGACGGAAGAGCTGGGCACGAATAGCCCGAAGAATCTGAATCTGACATGTCGCCAATAGCCTTGACAACATTAGCCTGTGAAGCTTGAGTAGCTTTCCCCTTATCCTTCCCGCCTTGTAATTTTGGGCATTCGGCTTTTCAATATCCATCCTCTCTACAAAAGACACACTGATTCCTACCAACTGCAGGATGCCCCCTGTAATACCCCAACTCTTGAGAGAGTGATGTGATTAGTATTGATAGATTTGATTGGAATACTCATACCACCAAGATG
>BQKN01064414.1:48475-64741 GCA_022839385.1 Asparagus kiusianus | reverse complement strand
GTATTGATAGATTTGATTGGAATACTCATACCACCAAGATGCATCTTTTTTTCGGGAACCTAACTCTTAGAAACTCCAAAGTTAAGCGTGCTTGACCTGGAGAAATTCTAGGATGGGTGACTCCCTGGGAAGTTTTTCAGGGAGCGCGTGAGTGAGGACAAAACATGATGAAAAGACATGTGATGATTTGTGAGGTCAGTCCTTCAGATCTAATAGCGTACCGACTCTGGGATTCCGGAGCGGGGCGTTACACCCCCTCTAGACTGCGACCTCCTACCACGGTTTGGATTTTTAGCTCTTGCAACCAATGCCTCCGTAACCGGCTCAATAGAAGTCTCATTGTCCTTCTTTCGAAGTTGATAATTCACAAGAGCTGCGGTGACCTCACTATACGAAAGAGATGCCTTCCCATTAATAAGAGTGAGGACGAATGTCTCATATTCCTCGTCGGGCAAGGAACTCAATAGCAACAATGCCTTGTCTTCATCTTCAACTATAACATCTACATTCGCCAAATCTGCAAGTAGCTTCGTGTAGTGGTTCATGTGATCACTAATGGATGTCCTATTCTTCAATTGGAAGCGATAAAGCCTCCTCTTCAAATGCAAATGATTTTCGACGCTCTTCGTCAAATATTTGCCCTCTAGGACCTCCCAAATCTTTTTTGCTGAAGTTTCATTCATCACATCATATTTTAGATCTTGGGTAAGGCAAGACCTAATCACACCACACATCGTTCTATTCATTTTATTCCAAACCTTTTCATCTATGTTGTCCGGTTTCCCGTCCAACTCTAACGTATCTTCCAGATTTTGCGCATTTAGCGCATCCATGACTTCACATCGCCAAAGTCCAAAATTATTTGTGCCATTGAACTTTTCCATATCTATTTTCATAGAATGGATATTCAAACTTTGGACGATTTTTGCACTAGAAGAACCCTCCCCACTTTTATCTTTCCCGGCCATATATCTCAAAGCACCCAAACAATTGCGGAACAAACAAGAAATAGATCCAACTTGGAAAAAGATAGAAACTTTACCATAAAGATCCCACCTTTATCACTAATTGAAGCTCTAGATGAACTTTCCAACTGATCTACACCTCCAAAAAGCCCAAGCGTTGCCCGGAGCTCTGATACCACTTGTTGGGGAGAAAGCCCCTATGCCGAGATCTAATACCAATCGCCGAGAGAAGATAAACCAAACAACCAATCAAGCACAAACACAATCAACACCAGTTTTACGTGGTTCGGCGAGATGCCTACGTCCACGGGGCAAGGAAGGGGGAGTTTTCACTATTAGAAATCAAGGGGATACAACTAAGGTTACAAATCTCTCACCAAAACCATCAATAATCACTCTTGATCTTTCCTAATTGCTCCAAAAATAGAAGCCCAATAACTCACTCTCAATGGCTGCTAAAACCCCTTGCTTACAAACCCTAAAACCGAGTTTGGGTATTTATAGAAAACCCAAACGAAACGGGTCTGGAAAACAGACCCAGCCCAAAACTGCTTCGGCGGTCAACCGCGACGGTCGACCGCGATCCATCGCGATTGACCGCCCTCAATCCAGAACAGCACCCGAGGTCCAGAGACTTCTGCGGTCGACCGCGGCAGTCGACCGCCCTCAGAATAGAAACTTCTGCGGTCGACCGCGGCAGTCGACCTCCCTCAGAATAGAAACTTCTGCGGTCGACCGCCGCGGTCGACCGCCACCAATCCCGATGCCCAGTAAGCCTTATGCACGAATGCGGTCGACCGTCCCGGTTGACCGCTAAGCTGTAAACCTGATTCTGAGCCTTCTGAGCCTGCCAATCTCTACGCATTTGTGGTATAATTCATTGTTAAGATAAAAGTTGTCAGAGTTTATTCTAAAATTATATCTTATATTTACTCTAAAATCCACGGATAGATATTTTTAAACACACTAACCAAGTTGACTAGCTAGTCGATAATGAAATTAACTGCTACTTTTTTGTGTTCCCATATCAATTGCCTCCTTTATTTAATTTATTAATGTAACATGAAATTACCTAGTTCTTACTTCCCTCCTACGACCACCACTATCCCAAAGTTCCCACTGCCGATCCGGCTGCCTCAAAAACACTTACATAGGTGGTTATTTTTGCTTATATTTTTCCATCCTTGCGGACAGTAATTTTAATTAATTAGAAAATGATCATCATCACCTTTCAGTGAAGATGAGAGGATCCGGTACCATGCAGTTAGTATGAGCTAGCTTCTATTATTAGTTTTTGCCGCACGCAAACTACGAGTGCATTCATTTGTTGTCTAAATAAAAAGACAAATAGAAAGTTCTAGTACATCAAAAATAGGATGTATTCATTTGTGGACATCAATTGGATCTACGTACGAGTGTAGTGTTTACAATGGCGGATTAATTTTGTCCAGGCCGATGTCCTCATAATATAGTTTTGTTCCAACTAGTACTAAATATGTGTAGAAGTATAGGTAGTCTAGTGGTGTCATGGGGCTGAGATTTACGGTGTTTGAGGGTGAACCGAAAATATTTAATCATTTGATAAATATTTAATCAAGTTTCCTAGTTATACCATATTTAATCTAATGTTTTATACTAATTATCACAAATTAAAGTAATCATAACTTTATACTAATGGGTAGACAAGAATATAACTTGGTCAATTATATAGAGTTCATCCTACTACATATTTATATACATGGTCAGTTAAGGGAAACGGTGGTTTACATCCTCAAGTTCGTAAATTAGTTAGCATCACCAATTAAATTTAACCCCAATGCACCAAATTCCAACCCTTCTTGTATCACACTAATCTGTAACCAAATAGTTCCTTGTGCAAATTTAATGCAGTCATAAACCACCAAGCTAGAACAAAATACTAGATTGTTACACGCATAGATATACTTGTACATTATTGTAGTAATTATATTTCTACATATTGTAGTTTACACTTCCCATCCAATTCACTCCAGAACAAACTTCACTAATGAATTTTAGCATGGGTAAATGCTGTTGTCATTAATGCATTTTTCTTAACACCATTCCCAAATCTCAATAACACAATTCACATAAAACTCTTATCTCTTGGCCTAACAAGCACCTTGAGTCCATTCCTCATGTACAAAGTTGTGGTCATTTTGGGCATCACCTCTTGCCCTTTAACAACCTCAACATGATACCTCATCAGAATTGAAGCAGCCACCAGCTTCATCTGCATGTAAGCAAATTTCTTCCCTATACAAAGCCTGGGCCCTGCATTGAACACTGCATACTTAAACTGGTTCTCACTCACAAACACGCCATCCTTGATCCACCTCTCAGGTTTAAACTCTCTGCAGTCGTTTCCCCATATTGACTTATCCCTCGCCATCGAATATATCGAGTATATCACCCTCGCTCCCTTCGTAACCCTTGTTCCATCGGGGAACACGTCGTCATTCTGAACCTCTTTAAAGTCGATTGGAACCGATGGGTAGAGTCGAAGAGATTCTGATAGGGCTGCTTGGAGGTACTCCATTTGTTTAAGTTCGTCGGCTGTTAATATTGTGCTAGAGTTGAGCCTATGTTTTTCCAGGATAGTTGAGATTTCTTCGAGGATGCGTTGCTCGACATGCGGATGCTGGTTCAGTAGCCAAAAGAACCACGCCAGCGCGACTGAGCTGGTGTCACGTCCGGCAAGGATGAAGCTGATGCAGAAGTCCTTTAGGAATTTGTCGGAGAATTTGAATTTGCCTGATTCTACATCATCAACTTCCATGAGCCTTGATAACAGATCTGATCTACTTTCGAGTCCTTCGAGCTTCAGAAATTCAGCTCGACGCTTGGACACTGTCTTCTCAGCAAACTCATGCACTGTTTTTATCGCCTCCTTCAGTTTCTTCTCCGTACAAACATTTAACGACTTCATCACCTTCCACACGAAGGGTGGCACCACGAACCGGAAGAGCGTGAGCTCCGTTGCCTCCTCAAACGCCTTGGCGAACGGAATCACTGGAAGATCGATTCCCAGACACCCAGGATCAACACCAAACGCCGCCGTGCAAATATTATCGAAAGTAAATCTCAGAAAAACATCCTGAAGATCTACAGTCAAATTCCCGTCCGCGAGCCTCTCCAGCAACACTAGCAGCTTGCGGTGCACCAGCTCCCGAATAGTCTCAACCGAATACTGAGCAAACCTTGCCGAGTGCATCTCAGACGTCGCAGCACGGCGCTGATCCTTCCAAGTCTGATCGTCGGCGTTGAAGATGCCGTCGCCGAGGAAATCAAGAAAGCGTTCGCGGTAGTACCGACCTTTAGGGAAGTTGGAGAAGCGGGTCTTGAGCATGTACTCGATGTTGAGGGGGTCGATGGTGATGATGCCGTAGCATCGACCGAACCACATACCGCGGAAAGGAAAGGTGCCGCCGGAGCAGAGGACAGCGTCTGTGGTCCACTCGTAGATGTTGGAGATGTGGAAGAAGAGGGTCGGGATTATGCCGAGGACTGGCCATATCATTGGACCCTTTGAGGTTAGGTAGTTCATGAGTGAGGATGAAAGGAAGAGGAGGGTGATGGCGATGGCTATGTCGGCGAGGGTGAGGTTGAGGAGGAGGGAGGGGAGGAGAGACATTGTGCTGTGTTGTTATAGGATGAAGGGGATGGTACCACAATTTTTGTGTAAGGTTGGCTATATAGGAAGGGGAAAATTAATGCCATACCCAAAGTATATTTTGTGTGAATTTCAAGCAGCATGTGTTGAAAAGGTGACAAATGAATGCATATTTTCACTAAATACAGATATGTTTTGCTTTTGGATTTAATGGCTTCTTATATTGGCTCATTTAGCAAAATGAGTTATCAACAAATAGAAGGATGAGATTCACGTATTTTGACGTGACAGAGAGTGGACACCTCCCCGTACACTAATTCTTAAGTGCTTCATGAGCATTAGTAGCAGTTTACAGGTCCTCGCCGAGCAAAATGCCCCGCTCAGACGCGGACCTGGAGGGCCCGAGCCATGTATGGGTCCAGGTCTGAGCCAAATCGGGCTAGGCACGGGGTTGGTCTAGATTTTAATAATATTTTTTATAAAAATTGCTAAAAAAATAAGATTTTTTGCAAAAAAATGAATTTCAGAAGTAATTAAAATATGATAAATTTTTGACAAAAATTCTATCTTATTGTTTATCAACTTACAATTATACAATTTGTAGAGTTTATAAAAATTAAAATAATAAAAAATAAATTGCATACTTTTTATTTTTTTATAAAAAAATTGTTAAAAAATAACATCTTTTGCAAAAAAAAAGGAATTTTAGGAGTAATTAACATATGATAAATTTTGATAAAAATTCTATCTTATTATTAATCCACTTACAATTATACAGTTTGCAGAGTTCATAGAATTTAAAATAATAAAAAATAAAATTCATAGTTTTTCTAGCCATTGGACTGGGTCGAATTCGGGATCGGGTCGGGCTTCTAAGCCTAGCCCGGTCCAACGGCAAATGAGGAAGCCATTACCGGTTCCCTAGTGTGATCTGGGACCAGTCAAAACTCAAACCTACGTTCTTTAGCTTGATAGTGTGGAGGCGGGCTTTGTTGAACCAACCATGGCTTAGGTTTGAAGCCCTATCTGGCCCAGGTTTTCGAGCTTTTTCCAGGTCCTAGCCAGGCACGGGCTTAGCGGGGTCTCAACCACAGTCCTAATTGGACAGCCCTAATGACAGAGCTAGTATTTTTGGTAGGAGATATGATTATTATGGTATATATTCAACGACCAAATATTACAATGTATAATTTTGTGAATACTTAGATCATTTTAATATTCGTACTCTTCTTTGAATCAACATACTTCAACCTTCTGAAGTATCCTTTTAAACGTATCAATGGTGCTTGGTTTTTCCATAACAACAAAATAGAAATTATCATCTTTTGAAGTCTTTAACAAATTCACACACTTTAAATTGTACTATTAAACTTATTTCAAACATAATAAGAAAAAATAAATTGATTTTAACTATCATATTCATAAATTAATTGTAGAAGTACACATGTCCATTCAAACTCAAACATCGAAAAAGCTTCACTAGACTACAAGTTCGAAAATGTTATATTAGACTCAAGCTATTGGCATTGAGCCTAATATAATTTTGATGTTGACTTTAATTGATTTGATAATTACATGTCCCTGATTAACCACTACACAATTGTTGTTGATAATTTGGATGGTAAAATAACAAAAAAGTAATTTCAAATACTTCAAAGACTAATTGCAATGTATGAAGATTGAGCCTAATTTTGATGTTGACTTTAATTGAGATTTGATAATTACATGTCCCTGATTAACCACTACACAATTGTGGTTGATAATTTGGATGGTAAAATAACAAAAAAGTAATTTCAAATACTTCAAAGACTAATTGCAATGTATGAAGATTTGAGGGGATTTTTTCATATTAAAGTTTTGAGAAATTTCAAATATAAAATCTTTGGTGCCCAATTTCAAATATGAAAGATATGAGGAGTAATATGGAAAAACTCATATATCTTCACTTTTTTGGAGAGGGGGGGGGGGGCCCCCCCAGGGCATAAGGCTACCCAAACTCTCATGGCCCTGTCTCTATGAGCATCAAGATGACATGTACCAAATCAATAGAAGGATATCATGTGGCATAAACTACACACAAATGAGAAGAGGAGATGATTTGTGCTCCACAACCTCCTCCTATAAGGATATGCCACATGAATACTCATGGAGTACCATCTAAGAATTTTGCCTCACAATATCGATTATTTCTTAATAGATCATTTAGCAAAATTAGTCACCATGGCATACTCTTTATTTTTATTGCTTCAATACGTTACTCAAACTTGTTAACATGTACGTGCATAGTATATACATGCTAAAATATGTTGAATTATACAAATGTACTCTTGTTGAAATTCAATCTTTTTAAAAGAAAGTATATATACGTTGCATAATACATGAAGATTCGAACTGTCTAAAAAAGTTTTCTTAATGAAAAGTCATAGTTGTAGAACACAATTTTGTTTTGAGATGAAAATAATGCGGTTACTTGAATGTAGAACTACGCAAAATCCAGAACCAGAGCTATCTTCTATCGACAACTTGATGCAGTCTTAGAGGCCATTTTTTCATTTATGGACCGGTTTGATCCAATAATGTTTAAGTTAGAAAGTTAATTGTATAGATGGATGGATGTGTTGAGAACTTTAGGGTTCCTTAATCTTCTCTAATGACTGATTAATTAGGAGGAAGCAGATTCTTATACACGTAACACCTGTTAGAGAGCTGAAGGATATTTCTCCTAGTGTGCCCTTCGATATTCACGTCTGTGATAGATTAAGCAAGTTTGTAGAATGTAAAATCTTGCTTTAGGATTTTACCCAATGTACCTTGGTGTTGTAGGATTACCCACTATTTTTAGAGATTTTTGTTAGACCCTAAGGTCTCTATGAAAGAACCCTAGAGGGGGGGGGGGGGGGGCGGTAGGGTTATGCTAATCTAATCTGATTTAAATGCCAATTAAAACTTACTAACAAATATCCTAGCAAATATGATATGTAATATGATAACTATGCAAGGATATGAAACTAACACAAGGGCGAAACAAGATATAAACAATATAGTGGATGAAATAAACAATGAAAGAGTGGCAATAAAGATGTTCACAAATATAAGTGCACCAAGCCAAACTCAAACAAGCAATATGATCACGGTGTTCGGACCTCCCGTCCTACATCTCCGCCCCACACTCCCGGGGAGAATTCCACTATCACATCGGGTTTTCAACGATCACTCGAAAACGTTTACACCACACAATATCGGTTTTCAACGCTCACCGATCAACATTCACAATCACAATGTAACTACACTAACTACCACCTCAAATGTTAGTCCTCACGTATCGACTCCCTCAAGTGCTTGGAATTATCACCTCTCACTAGGCCACCGACGCCAATCCTCTCGGTATCGACTCCGTCCTCACCACACACTCCTCTTGGTGTACTAGTGTATTACAAAGTGTTCCTCACAATTAAGGTTCACAATACAAATGTCTATTCTATAAACAAGGTGAGAACTCCATTAAGCACAACTCTAAGTCACAAACTCCACAACCCAAATTATACTATGAATGTAAATACTATAAGCTCAATAGGTTGTGTGTGAACAAAGAGATTCAATAAAAACAATTTAACTAAACTCAATATAAATCTAGCTTATGGAAAGTAGAAACAAAACAATAAATAGCTAGAATGAGTTTAGGAAAACTTTTCTAGATGATAACAAGAGAGAGGGAAAAGAGTAATTTCTCAAACACCAAATGATGATCTCCACTTGCTCTTGTAAAATTATCTTCACTAAACCGAAACTTTGAAACAAGGCTTTAAACACCTTTAAATAAACATAAACCCTTGTTAAACTTTCTTAAAACATTCTCTTAGTTAGTTTGAACTGAGGATATGTAGGGGTATTTATAGGAACCCCAAAGCCAAGAGAAAACAAGGCAAAAAGACCAAAAACCCAAAAACAATACAGTCTGGAAATATAGCCGTTACAGTGTTATGAGTTGACTCGTACTTTTTATGAGTCGACTCATAAGTAGTCATTGCAGGCTAAAAACTAATTTATGGCTCGACTCATAAAATTCATGAGTCGACTCATCATGCATGAGTCGACTCATGAAGTCATGGGTCGACTCAGCAGAAACAAAACACATTTTCCAGCACAGTATGTGAGTCGACTTATGACAGTCATGAGTCGACTCAACCTGATGGGTCGACTCATGATGTTATGAGTCAACTCGTCAGAAAAAAATGAAAACTACTTATGATTCGACTCAACACTGTTCATGAGTCGACTCAAGATATGCACACTGTCTGTTTTAAACAAAAATCTGATTTTCAAACCTCTTTAAAAAATAGCAAATAAAATTAAAAAAATATAAAACGTTGGGAAATGATTATAAACATGATAATATACATGTTACAAAAACTAGTTTTCAAAAAGAACTTTCCAAATGTAAAATATCATCATTTTGTAAGGAGGTCCAAAACATAAAAATGTAAACATATGAATTTTGACATTTTGCCTAAACCATATTTTGAAACTCTTCAAAATGATTTTATAGACTTGAAGAAAGATGTAAACTATTGTTATGAAGTCTATAAATAATGAATGTAGTAATTTATCAAAATACACATATAATGCACTAAAACATGATTTCATTGAACTAAATAAAATTGATATTGATGAAATCATATATATACATATAAGTATGAAACAAAAATATGTTTTCTAATTATATTAAATTGTTTCATATTAAAACTTGAAAACTATCAAACAAAAACATATATGTATATATATAACTATATATATACAAAACCAAAACGTGTATGTGTGTATATGATTGAGCTTAAAGTACTAACACACATAATATAAACTCCTAAACTAAATTACCCAAGCTTGATAAAGGTCTTCAATGAGCTCAACTTGGTAGACTTGGATGAAGCTTGTAATTGAATCTTTAACTTGATAGTAAGGCTTCGCTCCATTATTTCGCCAACCACCATTGGATATGATCGTGAAAGCTTGATTCCATCCTCCAACTTATTGTTTGTCTACAATAAATAACAAAACAAAAACACTAGACAAATAATATTAGATGTAAATTGTTTGTTAAATCATCATCAAAACAAGAAGGCTAACAATCTCCCCCTTTTTGATGATGACAAACAATTTACAAAAAAGATATATGCATGAATGAAATGAATATATAAATTATAATTCACATGCATATAAATAGGGAAATGTATACTCACAATATTTCTCCCCCTTTGACAATATAAAAAGGGAAAACAACAAGAATGAAGAGAGCGAAAGCTTCCCCTATCAATATGCATGAGTGAGTATAAAACAAGTATAGGGATTGCTCCCCCTATCAAAAAGCCATATAAAATATATGAAATGAAAGTTAAGGAAAAAACATGTGAGTAAGTATAAATGAAAGATATGCTAAACATAACTCACATACAACAAGACAATGAGAACACATATTGATATATCATTTTTGAAAGAAGTGTCTCATTACACAATTATAAAGACATAGTGTATAAAAATAGATTTATGAAGACAAAAGAATAAGGAAAACATGAGAACTATAAAAAAGTTTTCAAGTGAAAACAAATCACTCAAATGAAGTCATAAATCAAGATTTGAGTCCAAAAACAATGTTTGATCAAAGAAGAAAATTTTCTTTGTATAACTTGATCAAACCACTTATAGAATATATTATAAGACACGAATAGATGATCCATAAGCACAAACACATAAATATCATCATATAAGTGAAATATAATGGATACAAAGCAACAAATCAAAATGCAATTTTTAAGAGAGGCAACAATATCAAGCTCTTGAGCTTATTCCAACCCATATAATCATTTTAGCATCCGGTAATCATAGTTTGGGAAATAAACACCCAATAAACCCAGGGGATTATATAAATACAAACCTCTCAACAAAAATCGAAACAAATAATCATAAAAACAAAAGAATTGATCAAAAAATTGTTTTCATAAAAAAATTTTATAACATAATTTTCAAAACCAAGAAAAATTAAAAATTAAAAATAATATAATTCTTGGTTTTAAAAAGATTTTGGCACCCAAGCATTCTTGGTGCCGGATTGGTTAGGACCATGACCCCTATCAATAAAGCTCAAAGTCCTACGGTTATGAACCCTTTTGGGCACCTTTGATGCACTAACCCAGTCATAATAATAATTACTCAAATGACCCTTCCGATTACAACTTGTGCAATGAAAGAGACTCATTTGTTTTTGTGGACCATATGCTCGTACATGGGAATCATTTGTAAATAAAGATTGTCTTTTAGAAATATTTAGCAAATGAGAAACATTCTTAAACAAGTCTATTTGGAACATATTGCAACATAGAAGCTTTTTGCATATCAAAGAAAAATTTAGCAAGATGTCCAAACCTACCACAAACATCACATTTAAAAGCATGCGGTCTACTAGAAGCATTTGGCAAATGAGATTTTTTTCAAATCAAAACAATATTCGGCCAAATGACCAAAATGACCATAATGATCACATCTATACACATGAGCATGCTTATGATGAACTTTATGAGAATGAGTATGTGAATGTGTATGTGATGAACAAGCCTTATGAGATGCACAAGGAGCATTAATATTAGTCTTTGTAGGTTTATGAGCATCATAGCAAAATTTAGATAAATGACCTTTTCGGCCGTAAATAGAGCATTTGTAAACTTTGTTATATATGTGTGCATAATAAGTGGATGATGACTTAGACTTGACACACATATCCATAAGCCTCTTATGATTATTAATGTATGTTTTCAAAGTTGAATCTAAATATAAAATGCGTTTATTCACAAGATTCAATTCTTCATTTTAGGCTCATATGCATTTTTATTAGAAGTAGAACATAAATAGTCATTTATAAAAGAAGCAGTATCATTTTGTATGTTCTCTACTTCTAACATGGTATTATTTTTGTCATGAGTCAAGTTAACAATATCCAATTTTAAATTATTATTTTCTAAATTTAGCATATCATTATTTTCTTTAAAAGCATCATTCTCTTGAGAAATGATATCAAATTTGGAAGCTAACTTCTCATGATCGGATTTTAAATTAACATACTTGCTTTAAATCAATAAAATTATTTTGTAATTTCTTATAGGCATGCGCTAATCTATCATATGCACAAGCGAGTTCATTAATAGATAGATCATCATCAGATTCCGAATCGCTTACCACACTAGGGCTATCACCTAGTGGTCGTGTGTATGATGAAGCTCCAATATTACTTGAGGAAGAATACATCGGAATCCTTTGGATCTCCTCCAAGTTACCATGATGTGCTTCTATGAATGTCCATAATTTGTAAGCACTATCAAAATGAAAAAGATTGTTAGAGATAGAAGAATCAAGTGCATTAAGTATATATTCTAACACAATCTTGTTCATGGTAAACAATCTTTTATCATTTTTACTCCACTTGGATTTCTTCATAGTGGGTATAATATAAGTATTATCAATAACTCCCCATAAATTAATATTTTTAGATCGCACAAATAGTTTAAATCTAGAAGCCTATTGTGCATAGGGAAAATTAATAAATTTAGGAGCAACATTAGATTCATAGCCTAACAAAGGTGCACAATTTATGTTCATAATAAATATATATATGTGCAAGCAAGACAAATACAATCAAAACAAGATTAGCACAAAAAAAAAAAAATAATAACTTGGATCTTTTACTCAAGGCGATTAGACCTTAAATCAAAGAGCACAAAGCTCTGATACTAATTGTTAGACCCTAAGGTCGCTATGAAAGAACCCTAGAGGGGGGGGGGACGAAATAGGGTTTATGCTAATCTAATCCGATTTAAATACTAATTAAAACTTACTAACAAATATCCTAGCAAATATGATATGTAACAAGATAACTATGCAAGGATATGAAACTAACACAAGGGTGAAATAAGATATAAATAATATAGTGGATGAAATAAATAACGAGAGAGTGGCAATAAAGATGTTCACAAATATAAGTGAGCCAAGCCAAACTCAAACAAGCAATATGATCACAGAGTTCGGACCTTCCGTCCTACGTCTCCGCTCCCCACTCCCGAGGAGAATTCCACTATCACATCGGGTTTTCAACGATCACCCGAAAACGTTTACACCACACTATATCGGTTTTCAACACTCACTGATCAACGTTCACAATCACAATATAATTACACTAACTACCATCTCAAGTGTTGGTCCTCACGTATCGACTCTCTCAAGTGCTCGGAATTATCACCTCTCACTAGGCCACCGATGCCACTCCTCTCGGTATCGACTCCGTCCTCACCACACACTCCTCTTGGTGTACTAGTGTATTACAAAGTGTTCCTCACAATTAAGGTTAACAATACAAATGACTGTTCTCTAAACAAGATGAGAACTCAATTAAGCATAACTCTAAGTCACAAATGCCACAACCCAAATTATACTATGAATGTAAATACTATAAGCTCAATAGCTTGTGTGTCAAAGAGATTCAATAAAAACAATTTAACTAAACTCAATATAAATCTAGCTTATGGAAATTAGAAACAAAATAATAAATAGCTAGAATGAGTTTAGGAAAAATTCTCTAGATGATAACAAGAGAGAGGGAGAAGAGTGATTGCTCAAACACCAAATAATGATCTCCACTTGCTCTTGAAAAATTATCTTCACAAAACCGAAACTTTGAAACAAGGCTTTAAACACATTTAAATAATTTTAAACCCTTGTTAAACTTTCTTAAAACATTCTCTTAGTTAGTTTGAACTGAGGATATGTGGGGGTATTTACAGGAACCCCAAATCCAAGAGAAAGCAAGGCAAAAAGACCAAAAACCCAAAAACAATACAGTCTAGAAATATAGCCGTTACAGTGTTATGAGTCGACTCGTACTTTTCATGAGTCGACTCATAAGTAGCCGTTACAGGCTAAAAACCAACTTATGGCTTGACTCATAAAATTCATGAGTCGACTCATCATGCATGGGTCGACTCATGAAGTCATGGGTCGACTCAGCAGAAACAAAACATATTTTTCAGCACAGTATGTGAGTCGACTTATGACAGTCATGAGTCGACTCAACCTGATGGGTCGAATCATGATGTTATGAGTCGACTCGTCAGAAACAAAATGAAAACTACACAACAGTTTATGAGTCGACTCAACACTGTTCATGAGTCGACTCAAGATATGCACACTGTCTGTTTTAAACAGAAATCTGATTTTCAAACCTCTTTTAAAAATAGCAAATAAAATTAAAAAATATAAAACTTTGGAAAATGATTATAAACACGATAATGTACATGTTACAAAAACTGGTTTTCAAAAAGAACTTCCCAAATGTAAAATATCATCATTTTGTAAGGAGGTCCAAAACATAGAAATGTAAACATATGAATTTTGACATTTTGCCTAAACCATATTTTGAAACTTTACAAAATGATTTTATAGATTTGAAGAAAGATGTAAACTATTGTTATGAAGTCTATAATTAATGAATGTAGTATTTTATCAAAATACACATATAATGCACTAAAACATGATTTCATTGAACTAAATAAAATTGATATTGATAAAATCATATATATACATATAAGTATGAAACAAAAATATGTTTTCTAATTATATTAAATTGTTTCATATTAAAACTTGAAAACTATCAAACCAAAACTATATATACAAAACCAAAACGTGTATGTGTGTACATGATTGAGCTTAAAGTACTAACACACATAATATAAACTCCTATACTAAATTACCCAAGCTTGATAAATGTCTTCAATGAGCTCAACTTGGTAGACTTGGATGAAGCTTGTAATTGGATCTTTAACTTGATAGCAAGGCTTCACTCCACTATTCTGCCAACCTCCATTGGATATGATCGTAAAAGCTTGATTCCATCCATCCTCCAACTTATTGTTTGTCTATAATAAATAACAAAACACAAACACTAGACAAACAATATTAGATGTAAATTATTTGTTAAATCATCATCAAAACAAGAAGGCCTACAATTTTGTGGCGGCACATGGGAACTCTACTAGGTCGATGCAGTTAGTCGGTCAGACTGCAATTACACTTATCGACGGTTAGTTGAATGAGTCATCTCCGTATTTAATGTGAGGACAAAATGACTGAATTGCTCCCATCGTCCGAGGAGTCATTATGACTCTAGCTTGAGAAGCCGTAATGACTCTGGTCATGCATTTAACGCAATGATGACTGGTCCCTGAAGTATGAGCACCAATTGGCCATACATTAAATGAAGTGTCATTAGTGAAGTCAATATGTCATTTCATCATTCGAGATGTTCTTTAGTGAAGCCCAGGTAGAAGATGCCTTTCATCTCGGATTTGGAGTCTTTTAGCAGGACCCGATTTGAAGATGCCCTTCGTCTCAAACTCGGTCTGCTAGAGAGATAGGTGGTGCTTACACTTGGGTCAGGCTTTCAGATTATAGGAGTCAGCTAATTAATTATGACACATGGCCAACTCTCAAAAGCTTATTAGACTTTGTTATTCTCAGGATACAACATTGGCCCATTCATTCGGACTCAGGAAGTCAAGTTCAAGAGAAAACTAAATCGTTTCAACTTTTTGCCACCTTGAAGATTCAAATTGCTTTCTGGGAAACAGTTGTGGTATGACATTTCTCACATCAATCTAGATCTTGCATGATAGGATGCTTCGGTTGACAAGAACGATGCTTCAGTTTTGAGAACTATTAATGGTATGCTTCAGTTGACAAGAATGATGCTTCAATTTTGAGAACTATTAATGGTTTTTGGGGAGTCGAGTCAGCTACTAGGATTTGGACACACATCACCTACCCCATGCCTATAAATATCCCTTCTCTTCTTCTCTTCGGTGCTATTTCCAAACCTTAGAGATTTTTTAGTTCTGTCTAGCTAAACTCTGATCATCTTTGTTCCAATGGCTACCAGTGTGCCACCTTCAATAGCCCGCAGTAAGGACCATATTTATCTACTCTAGCGGTACAAGGCGTCATCTATCATCGGGTGAATGTCGAGTCAGCTTTTGGGATCTTTGGTCATTTACTATGCACCAAAGCTAGCAAGGATGATGGACACTTCTATCTTTAATCAGTCAGTGGTTTCCGGCTGGTCTCAAACATCCCCAACATCAACAAGGGATAGAAGGCTAAGTTCTCCTTTGTCTTTGACACCGATCCTATTGTGGCTTGCCCCACTTGGCCAAAAAACAAGAAGGTAAGCTTGAAGGTGATAAAGATATTTGAAGCGGAGAGGTAGGGGTTGGAGAAGATCAGAGCCTATAAGGGGTCTAGCTGATGGGAGAACCTCTTTGATAATGCCATGCTCCGGGCAATCGACGTATCACACACACCGGCCATAGAAGAAGATCTCCCTCGGGCTATAGTTTTGGCTCTCGAGGTATAGCGGGTGTTTGCTTTTTTGTTTTGATGATGTTTAACAAATAATTTACTACTAATGTTATTTGTCTATTGTTTGTGTTTTTGTATTTATTCTAGACAAATAATGTGTTAGAGGTTGGATAGAATCGAGCTTTCACGATCATATCCAATGGAGGTTGGCGGAATTGTGGTATGAGGCCTTACAATTCAAGTTAAAGATCTAAGTTCAAACTTCATCCACAAGTTTAC
>BQKN01064414.1:0-48375 GCA_022839385.1 Asparagus kiusianus | reverse complement strand
ACACACACACACACACACACACACACACACACACACACACACACACACACACACACACACACACACACACACACACAAGTTTTGGGTTTTGATTTTCAAGTTTAAATATGCAATAAATACATATTTATATATATACATGTTTGTTTTCATATGGTTAAGTTGTTTTGGTTTAAATATATATTCATATACACATTCATATGTTTTATATTCTATTATATTTGGAAATATATTGAGTTTTTGGGTTATAGACTTTAAAATAATAGTTCATACCTTTTATCAAGTCTATAAAGCCATACAAGCGTTTCCAAAATATTGTTTAAGTCAAAATGACAAAAACATGTGTTTTGTATTTTTATGTTTTGTACTATTTTGAAAAATGATAAGTTTCTCAAATGGGAAGTGTTTTTCTCAAATGGAAAGTGTTTTTCTAACATATGTTCATTTTCATGTTTACAATCATTTCCTAAAGTTTTATATTTTTTAGAATTTATTTGCTATCTTTAAAGGAACTTCAAAAATTAGTTTTACTATTTATAACAGGCTGGAAACCTATTATCAGTCGACTGATAAAGTTTATCAGTCGACTGATGAAAACGTCTGGAATAACTAAAAGTTTCTGTTTTTATGTTGGTCAACTAACCAGTCGACTGATGAGGTTATTAGTCGACTGATAAGATCGTTAGTCGACAGATAAGCTAGAAATACCCATAATGGCCAGCTCATCAATCGACTGATGAAACCCGTCAGTCGACTGATGCTGTAATGGCTAGTTTTTTATAGCTTTTGTCTGTTTTAGTTTTTTGGTCCTTTTGCTTTGTTTTTCTTATGTTTTGGGGTATCTATAAATACCCCTCTTACCTCAGACCAAAAACTAACCAAGAAAATTGTTTATACAAGTTTACAAAAGAGTTTAAGGGTTTTAAAGTTTGTTTTAGTGTTTGTTTGATTTGTGAAAAAGTTTTCACAAGTGGAGTAGATCATCTCCATTGTTTGAGCTTCAATCTCCATCTCTCCATCTTGTTTTTCGGAGAAGAATTTCTAAACTCAATTCTAGCTATTTATTTTTTTTATTATAATTTTCATAAGCTAGATTTTACATTGAGTTTAATTTAATTTTCTCTTTGTTCACACACAATCTATTGAGCTTATTGTAATTGCATACATAGTATTATTTAGGGTTGTAGGTTTGTGACATTGATAGTGAGCTTTCATTATGTTCTCATCTATAGCAGAGAACAATCATTTATTTTGTTGAGCTTTTATTTATGAGGTCATATTGTATTGCACAAATACACTAAGAGGAGTGTAGAGGTGAGAGACGTGATCTGTCCCAAGAGGAGTAGGGTCGGTGGTAATACATAGAGGTAGGTCATAATTTCGAGCACTTGAGGGAGACACGTGAGAGACCAACACTTGAGATGGGATTTATGTAGTTACATTGTGAGTGATTATGAATTTTTATCGATGAGTATTGAAAACCGATATTATGAGGTGTAAACGTTATTCGGGTGAGCGTCTAAAATCCGGTTGTGGTAGTGGATTTCTCCCCAGGAGTGGGAAGCGGAGACGTAGGACGGAAGGTCCAAACTTCATGATCATTTGCTTGTGTTTGCATTATTTCATTTGCCCACTATCTTGTTTGTTGTGTTTATATTTATATTGCCCCTGTTTAGTTTCATATCCTTGCTCATATGTTGTTGAATATCATTCTTTCTAGAATATATTGTTAATAAGTTTTTAATATACATTAATATCAGATTATATTAGCATAAACCCTATTCACCTCCCCTCTAAGGTGTTTTCAATTAGTATCAGAGCTTGGTGCTCTTTGATTTAAGGTTTAATCACCTTGAGTTAAGGATCCAAGTTATCTTTTGTGCTAATCTGGTTTTGATTGCATTTGTCTTGCTTGCATATAATTATAATTATGGATATGAATGATGTATCTTGTATAGGCTATGATCCTAGTATTGCTCCTAAATTCAATGCTTTCCCCTATGGCCAATGATGTTTTAGATTTAATATATTTGTTAGATCTAAACATTTAGATTTATGGGAAGTAATTGAAGATGCTTATATTGTACCTACTTTGGAGAAATCTAAGTGGAGTAAAAATGATAAAAGATTATTTACAATGAATAAGATTTTGATAGAATATTTGCTAAATACTTTTGATTCATCTATGTCTAACAAGTTTGTTCATTTTGATAGTGCTTACACCTTATGAAAATTTATTGAAGCACATCAAGGGGACTTGGAGGTGATCCGACAAGCTTTGAAGGCTTCCTCTTCAAGTTCCATTGGAGCATCATGCACACGTCCACTAGGGGATAACCCTAGTGTGGTAAGCGATTCGGAATCCGATACTGATATATCCATTAATGAACTTGCTTGTGCATATGATAGGTTAATGCATGCTTATACTAAGTTGCATAATAATTTTGTTAGTTAAAAAAGCAAGCATGTAGAATTAAAATCTGATCATGAGTTGTTAGCTTCTAAGTTTGATTTAATTTCTAATGAGAATGTGATCCTCAAAGAAAATAATAAGAAATTAAAATTGGATCATGCTTCCTTAACTAAGTTAACTCATGAGAAAGATAATGTCATATTAGAAGTAGAGAACATTAGAAATGAATTTACTTCTTTTAAGAATAATCATGTTTGCTCTACTTCTAATGTCAATGCATATGTATCTAATGATGAGTTGAATGTTGTTAAAAATCACATTTCATCTTTAGATTCAACTCTTAATAAATGCATTAATAATCATAAGAAGCTTATGAATATGTGTGCCAAGTCTATTGCAAAATCATCCACTCATTATGCACACATATATAGAAAAGTTTACAAGTGCTCTATTTGTGGTCTTAAAGGCTATTTATCTAAATTTTTCTATGATGCACACAAACATAAAAATGCTAATTGTGCATCTCATCAAGTTTCTTCATCACACTCACATGCACATACATCCAAAGTTTATCATAAGCATGCTAGTATGTATAAATGTAATTTTGTTGTAGATTTGGTCACTTAGCAAATTTTGTTTTGATTTAAGAAAATATTTAATTTTTCCAAATTCTTCAAATAAACCATGATTGTTTAATAATGTTTCATATTTACAAAATAATTTTAAAGAACAATCTATTTTTGCAAATATTCCACGTGCACATTCATATGGTCCACAAAAACAAATGGGCCTCTTTTATTACACATATTACAATCAGAAGGGTCATTTGAGTAATTATTGTTATGACCGGATTAGCACACAAAATGCGTCCAAATGGGTTCATAACCCAAGAGCTTGAGCTTAAAAGATAAAGGTCATGTCCCTAAATCTTTTGGTACCACAAGTACTTGGGTACCAAAACATATTTGATTTTTAAACGAAGAATTTTAGTATTTTTATTTTTCTTTTTATTGGTTTTGAAAATTATGTTTTAAAATTTTTTGGATATGAAATTTTTTTTATCAATTCTTTTGTTTTTATGATTTTTGGTTTTGATTGTCATGAGAGGTTTGTGTTTGATCAACCCCTGGGTTTACTAGGTGTTTATTTCCCAAATTATGTTTACTAGGTACTAAAAATATTTATAAGGGTTGGAACAAGCTTAAGAGCTTGGTATGGATGCCTCTCTTGTTTTCTTGTCATATATGACAAATTTTTATGGATTTGTTTTTATGGGATTTTATTTGATTTATGATTTTATTTGAATGATTTGTTTTCATTTTGAATTTTTTTTCATGATTCTCATGTTCTTCATTCTTTTGATTTCATGAATGTTTTCATACATGGTTTTTTAAGCTTTTGCTTTGAGGCACACTATTACATAATGATATATCTATGTGTGTTCTCATTGTCTTGTTGCATATGTGTTGTGTTTAGCATATTTTTTATTTATGCTCTCACATATTTGCATTGGTCCTTATTGCATATATTCATTAAGGTATTTTGATAGGGGGAGCTATTTCCTATTTTTGTTTTATACTTACCTAGCTTGTATGTAGGGGGAGCCTTCGCTCTCTTATCTTTTTCCCTTTTTTGATGTTGTCAAAAGGGGAGAAATATTATGAGTATGTATTTCTTGTTTATACGCATGATAATTACAATTTCTATATTCATTTCCTTTCATACATATACCTTTTTGTAAATTGTTTGTCATCAACAAAAAGGAAGAGATTGTTGGCCTTTTTATTTTAATGATGTTTAACAAGCAATTTACTACTAATATTGTTTATCTAGTATTTATGTTTTTGTATTTATTCTAGGCAAAGAATATGTTGGAGGTTGGATGGAATCGAGCTTTCACGATCATATCCAATAGAGGCTGACGGAATTATGGTTTATATATATATATATATATATATATATATATATATAGTTATACATATATATATACACACACACGTATTTGGTTTATACACACACACACACACACACACACACACAAGTTTTGGTTTTTTATTTTCAAGTTTAAATATGAAACAAATTGATATTTATATATATACATGTTTGTTTTCATATGGTTAAGTTGTTTTAGTTTAAATATATATTCATATACACATTCGTATGTTTTTTTATATTCTATTATATTTGGAAATATACTGAGTTTTTGGGTTATAGACTTCAAAAAAATAGTTCATACCTTTTATCAAGTCTATAAAGCCATCCAAGAGTTTTCAAAATATTGCTTAAGTCAAAATAACAAAAACATGTGTTTTGTATTTTTATGATTTGGACTATTTTAAAAATTGATGAGATTTCTCAAATGGGAAGTGCTTTTTGAAAACCAGTTTTTGTAACATGTTCATTTTCATGTTTACAATTATTTCCTAAAGTTTTATATTTTTTGGAATTGATTTGCTATCTTTAAAGGAACTTCAAAAATTAGTTTTACTATTTATAACAGGCTGAAAACCTATTATCAATCGACTGATAAAGTTTATCAGTCTACTGATGAAAACATCTGAATAGCTAAAAGTTTTTGTTTTTATGTTGGTCGACTGACCAGTCGACTGATGAGGTCTTCAGTCGACTGATAAGGTCATTAGTCGGTGGATAAGCTGGAAAATACCCATAATGGTCAGCACATTAGTCGACTGATGAAACCCGTCAGTCGACTAATGCTGTAACGGCTAGTTTTTTTCCAGCTTTTATCTGTTTTGGTGTTTTTGGTCTTTTTGCTTGGTTTTTCTTGTGTTTTGGGGTCTCTATAAATACCCCTCATACCTCAGACCTAAAACCAACCAAGAAATTGTTTATTCAAGTTTACAAAAGAGTTTACAGGTTTTAAAGTTTGTTTTAATGTTTGTTTGATTTGTGAAGAAGTTTTCACAAGTGGAGGAGATCATCTTTATTGTTTAAGGTTCAATCTCCATCTCTCCATCGTGTTTTTCAAAGAAGAATTTCTAAACTCAATTCTAGCTATTTAGTTTTTTATTATAATTTCCATAAGCTAGATTTTACATTGAGTTTATATTTAATTTTCTATTTGTTCACACACAATCTATTGAGCTTATTGTAATTGCATACATAGTATTATTTGGGGTTGTGGATTTGTGACATTGAAAGTGATCTTTCATTGTGTTCTCATCCATAGCAGAGAACAATCATTTATTTTATTGAGCTTTTATTTATGAGGTCACATTGTATTGCACAAATACACCAAGAGGAGTGTAGAGGTGAGAGACGTGGTCGGTCCCAAGAGGAGTAGGGTCGGTGGTAATGCCTAGAGCTAGGTTATAATTTCGAGCACTTGAGGGAGACACGTGAGTGACCAATACTTAAGATGGGATTTGTGTAGTTACATTGTGAGTGATTGTAAATGTTGATCGACGAGTGTTGAAAACCGGTATTGTGAGGTGTCAACGTTATTCGGGTGAGCGTCAAAAACCCGGTTGTGATAGTGGATTTCTCCCCGAGAGTGGGGAACGAAGACGTAGGATGGAAGGTCCGAACTCCGTGATCATTTATGAAACAATACCCACTATCTTGTTTGTTGTGTTTATATTTATATTACCCCTGTTTAGTTTTATATCATTGCTCATATTTTGTTGAATATCATTTTTTTCTAGGATATATTATTAATAAGTTTTTAATTGGCATTAATATTGGATTAGATTAGCATAAACCCTATTCACCCTCCCATCTAGGGTGTTTTTAGCGGGAAGATGTTCCACGTGCTAGCTTCTTTGTAGGATCGCAAAAGCATCTGCGTGCCGAATTAGTAGAAGAGGAGGTCTAGGCTCTTTGTTAGGATCCAACTGAGCTTATGGACTGACTGGGTCTAGTTTTCGATACATCTACTACTTACGCCGAGAGGTCAGAGAAGAAGAAGAGGAAGAAGACCATATTTAAGGGCTATTGCAGAGCTGAGGGCAGTGTGTAGGACCTCTTCATGCATGAAGATAAGGTGGTTGAGCCAGCACCCGACCTAATGAGTGGGATTCTAGCCTCCGAGGTTCCCTTGCCTAATGAGCGGCAAAGGAGTCGGCTCTGTTGGAGGTTCTTCAAAGAGATCAGTATGATTGGCCCTTTTCCAATCGCATTGGCGATCTCTCTCCTTCTAAGCCAGAGAAGCTGAGGATGATTCTGATTGGATCGGCTAAGATTAGCCCCTGCCATGTGTAAAACCCCGTATTTTTGTTAGTAGTATATGTGAATTATTAATGATAAATAATTCTATTATGATTTATGACTTGAGGTCATAGAGACACTTGATAACAAGTTATTATAGAAGTATGAGTGTAATTATATAGAGTTTTGTATATTGGGTTTGAGAAAATTAACAAAACATGCACGGATCTGGAAATCAGACTGCTCAGTCGACTTATCATTCGACTCATGAGTCGACTGATGAGCCGACCGATGACTAATAGGCCGATTTCGGGTTTTCTTTAAGTTTGCGGGTTTGTTCGGTTTTGTATCGGGTTTGACCGCTCATATATGATATCTCCTACCCAAGAACACCTTCAGAACCCAAAACCCTAGCCCCCATATCTCCCTCTCAAACCCTAGCTCGGATTTTGACGTTTTGGAGGAGTTCTAGAAGGAGTTTGCACAGGATTTCGTGCAGTGCAGTGGAGGAGATCGTGCTTTGGCAGATTCAGGAGTTTGTGCATCATATCAGAGGTGAGTAACATCTCGCCCAGCCTTACACCCATTGTTTGTATAGTTTCTTTGAGTTTTTATTTTAGATTTTTGAGCCTAAAACGTATTTTTGTGAATAAAAGTAGATGCTTTACATTATAAGCTGCAAGATCTATAGTTTTTAGTTAGTAAAAAGCTTACTAACGTTTTTATAAGGTAGATCCAGATCTGGAATTAGTTTTAAACATGGGTTTCATGTGATTTAATATTTTCAATACGTTTTTAAACATGTATAAATATGTTTAAGGTTTTAATGTAAGATATTACCTACAAATCTCTCGTTTCTATTAATACACATGGTTAGAATAAGAAATATGTTGCTTGACATGACAAAAAAGAACTTTAGTTTAACGTTTTTGCAGATAACCATCATATGCAGCAAAACTAGGGGTTTCTGCTTAGTCGACCAATGAGTCGACTCATGAGTTGACTGATGAGTCGACTAACAGGAAAATTAACAGTTTTGTGTTTTGTTCTGGTCGACCAATGAATCGACCAATCCCAGTCGACTTATGAGTCGACTGACGAGGAAATTTCTAGTTTTCCTCGTTTTTGAACTGTTTGAGTTGTTTTGTTTTAACCAAAACCGTTTGGGCATGTTTACTGTCTTTGCGTGCTTCTATATGAACAAGGAGTCGCTTCGGATAGCTGATTTTCAAATTTATTGTTTAACTTGCATCTTTACATGTGAGATGACATGCGGACACGAGTTTAAGTTTACACACCAAGGCGCGTGTGAAATTCGTATAGGTATATCTTGCTACCTACCTCATTGATAGTTACACAGTTTGTTCAGTCCTCGTATTGGACTATAATCCATTGAAGTCCTCTGTTGGACTATAATCCATATCAGTTCTCTTGTTGGACATTTACCTTTTTGTCAATGTGCTGGACATCAGTTTAGACCTTGAGTTGACACTTATACTTGTATAGACTGGACATGACACTTATATGAGTTGTGACATGACACTGTAATTAAGTTCTGAGATGAGTTTGTCTTCTTTTATTATTGTGCTTGCTTTAGATTTTGGGTTTGGTATTTAGGGATTTACAATGTGAGATACAAGGTATATACATAAGGGTTTTCTTGTTTGGATTATTTCGCTCGACGTATCTATGCTCGTGTTGTAATTTCCTAAATACTAAAATCCTCTTATACGTATGTAAATTATAATTTGAGTTACAAGGTATATACATGAGGGTTTTCTTGTTTGCATTATTTTACTCGACGTACTTATGCACTTGTTGTAATGACCTAATTAGGATCAGTGATTTCATATATATATGTATTAACTATATTTTTCTGTATACAACGAGCCCTTTCCCTTGGGATTAGTTGTGATGTTGCTCGCTAGCGCTTTGACGCTCGTTGTCCCTCCCCCTTTCAGGTAACAAGACAGGAGCCCGAAGAGTCACAGGTTGATGGCGATGCATTTTAGCTTCAGCTATCTATTTTGTTATATTTTCTTTTGAGCTCCACTATAGACTTTTGTTTAGACATTTGAGAGTTTTATTCTAGAAGTTGTAAAGGCTGTGTGCCTTATTTTCTCTTGTCAGATATTTTGCATTTGAGACTTGTTGAGTACTTCAGTTTATTTATTTCAGACATTAACTTGTACTTTAGTATGCTAGATGATGGAATATTAATTGATCTCTATTATTTCATATGTTTATTTCTGTATTATCTTTTACTTGCTTTTGTACCTACACATTTTATTAACTCTTCTAGAGAGATAGTAATTGTGATGGTGAAACATGTTATTGTACGGTATGGTGCATGGCAGGTTTGACATTCTTGGTTTCACCTTGGACTGCTGCCTTATGTGAACCCAGGGGCATCACAGTTAGTATCAGAGCTCTAATTCCAGTATCCTTAGGATCAACTTGTGTTGAGCCATGGAGCTAGGATAGAGTTTCTTAGGATTCATGTATAGAGTCCGTAAGAATTCCCTAGTATGAGTGAGGACGATATATGCGTATATTTCAAAATTTAAGGATATTTTTTATGACAACTATTTTTGTGTAAATTTAAAGTATTTGTGTGAATACAATTTGTTGTGAAAATCATATTGTGATGTGCTATGTATGTGTATATGTCTATTTTAACTCATAAACTCTTATTTTCTTATGATCAGAGAGATGGCAGGACGTGGTAGACCTCGTATTCCGAGAGCTAGACAAGCAGAGTCGCAGCAGGCTCCACCTGAGCCATAGCAACCTCAACCCGAGCCACAACAGGCACTACCTGAACCGAAGCAGGTTCCCCAGTATCCTATTGATCTCATGGCTCCTATCATAGCTAGGATGGCAGCAATTGAGGAGCTTGTGGAAAATCATATCGTGCGACCAACACCACCACTACCAGCAGATCAGCCACAGGGGATACCAGCAGTTCTTATTAGTGAGAGACCACAGTGGCCACACCTGTAGCTATTCTACCAGCAGTCCCAGATAGAGCCACAGAGCAGGAGGATTGGCTCCGTATGGTTGAGAGGTACCAGAAGATGAGAGCACCAGAGTTCCAGGGGTCAGCAGATCCTCTTGCAGCCCATAAGTGGAAGGAGGATGTGAGTAACATCCTCGATATACTTAATGTTGATTCGGTCTAGAAGCAGAGATTAGCATCCTACAGTCTGAAGGGAGACGCTGGGAGATGGTATAGGCTCCAGTTCACTCCAGAGCACCGGATGACCCTCGCATGGGAGGACTTTGTTTATTTCTTCAATGGATAGTGTATTTCTTCTACAGCACGGACTGAGAAGGAGCTTGAGTTGTCCCGGTTGACTCAGGGGAACATGTCTATGATAGATTTTGAGAGCAGATTTATAGAGTTGTTGTACTTCATGGGCATGTGGCAGACAGGAGAGCGCCATGCTCAGATGTTCTTAGCAGGACTCTACCCTAATCTTTGTCGTTACCTCGTCTCAAGGAAGTTCTATACAGTTTGAGAGGTAGCAGAAGCCGCCACCTCACAGGAGATTGAGATTGCAATGTTTTAGAAAGATAAGGAAGGGAAGACCAAGGCAAGGCAGATAGGGGATAAGGGCAAGAACAAGAGGCTTTTTTCTGGATCCCAGCAGTGACAACATGGCCCTCATAAGAAGGGACCCTAGCAGGATCAGAGAGTGCATCAGCAGCGCAAGTTTTAGGGAGTGTGTTTTAACAATCGCAAGGTCGGACATAAGGCATCGGAGTGCCGTAGCGCACCAGCAAGAGCCCAGCAGGCAAGAGTCTGAACTAGCAGCAGCAGCGATAGCAGGGCAGAGGTTAGGGCTAGCAGACGAGACTTGAGGCACCGCCAGCAACACAGAGGACTGAGGGGCATATTTGTGTAGTTCAGGAGGTTCCTCAGGGGTAGATAGTTTCGTATTCTCCAGCACTAGCAGCAGAGTAGTCTCCAGCCACAGGCAGAGTATATGCGGTAGTACCACGTGATCATGGAGCTAGCAGAGCAGTGGTGGAGGGTACGTTCCTTGTGAATTCTTTTTCCGCCTTTATACTCTTCGATTCGGGAGCTTCACATTCCTTCATTACTTATGATTTTATTACTAGACTCCAGCTCGTAGCTCAGCCATTAGACACCCCTTTATCAGTTTCTACCCCTTTAGATGAGATATCGTTTCTGGAGAGCGTTTGTAGGAGGTGTACTATAAGTCTAGATGAGTCGGAGTTCGTCATTGATTTGATAGTGTTGCATATGTTCGAGTTTGATGTCATCCTTAGTATAGATTGGTTATCTTCCTACCATGTTAGTATTGACTGCTTTGCGAAGACAGTCAATTTGCGGGCGTTCGATAGATCCGAGATGATTGTGGCAACCTCTCAGGGCAACCGTTTTACGGAGTCATTTCTGGCGTACATCGAGGAGGTGATGCGACAGGATCAGGGTGCTGATTTATTGGAGACTAGAGTTATCTCAGAGTATCAGTATGTCTTTCAGGACATACCTGGGTTATCTCCTGTGAGAGAGGTCGAGTTTTGTATGGAGTTGTAGCCGGGCACAGCCCCGATATCCCACGCACCCTATCGCATGGCACCAGCTGAGATGAGGGAGCTTCAGACCAAGTTGGACGAGTTGTTAGCTTAGGGATTTATTTGTCGGAGTCATTCTTCGTGGGGCGCGCCAGTTCTCTTCGTGAAGAAAAAGGATGATTGTATGAGATTGTGCATTGATTATAGAGAGTTGTTGAACATGGTCATTATCCGGAATAGGTACCCATTACCTAGGATTGATGACTTGTTTGACTAGTTGCAGGGAGCATAGTATTTCTCAAAAATTGATCTTCGATCTGGTTATCATCAGTTGCGGGTTCGGGAGATGGATATCCCCAAGACTGCTTTTCTTACTCGATATGGATCATTCGAGTTCATGGTCATGCCATTTGGGTTGACCAATGCACCCGCGGTATTCATCGATTTGATGAACTAGGTTTTTTATCCCTTTTTTGATCAGTTTGTGATTGTTTTTATCAATGCTATTCTCATTTATTCGAGATCGGAGGCAGAACAAAAGCAGCACCTACGGTTAGCATTGAGGACTCTGTAGGAGCATCAGTTATATGCTAAGTTTAGCAAGTGTGAATTTTAACTTTTAGAAGTTAGATTTCTCGGCCACGTCATCAGTAGAGAGGGCATAGCAGTGGATCTAGCTAAGGTTACAATAGTTCTTGATTGGGAACCACCGAAGATGGTGACAGAGATTCGTAGCTTCTTAGGCTTAGCCGGTTATTACAAAAAGTTCATCCACGACTTCTCAAAGATTTCGATGCCACTTACACGCCTTACGAAGAAGGGTGTACAGTTTATTTGGAGTGTGGAGTGCCAGAAGGCCTTTGATATCTTGAAGACTAAGTTTACTTCAGCACCAGTTTTGACTATTCTGAGCAGCGACAGGACGTTCGTCGTCTACACAGATGCATCATTAGCAGGATTATGAGGCGTCTTGATGCAGACTCAGAGGGTAGTAGCATATATCTCACGACAGTTGAGGGTGCATGAGCAGAGCTATCCCACTTATGATTTAGAATTAGCAACAGTAGTATTTGCATTAAAGTCATGGAGACACTACTTGTATGGAGTGCAGTTTGAGCTGTTCACAGACCACCAGAGTCTGAAGTATCTTTTTTTCTCAGAAGAAACTCAACCAGAGACAGAGGAGATGGATTGAGTTTATCAAGGACTACGAGTTTGTGATTTAATATCATCCGAGAAAGGAGAATGTCGTAGAAGATGCTTTGAGTAGGAAGCGTCGACATCGGGTTTCGGCTTTGAGGTGTTCATTATATAGAGATCTTCTTACTCTTAGCAAGTTTGATTTTAAACCCGCGATAGGTGGAACCAGTGCGTTTTTGGGAGCTGTGTCAGTTTAGCTATCTTAGAGTACCAGAGTAGTCAGAGCTCAGCTGGAAGACTCTTGGATTCAAATTCGAAAGTAGGAGATTTCCAAGGAGCCTAAGGCTGATTGGACCATTAGAGCAGATCGAGGTCTACGGATGAAGGGTAGGCTGGTTATTCCATCCAGTACCGAGCTGAAGAGAGAGTAATTTGATGAGGCACATCATACTAGGTACACAGTACATCCAGGAACCACTAAGATGTGCAAGGACTTGAAGAGACACTTTTGGTGGAGTGGTATGCTTAGAGAGATTGCAGAGTATGTGGCTAAGTATTTTACCTGTCAACAGGTGAAGGCAGAGCATCAGAGACCGACAGGAACACTTCAGCCTTACCCATTCCAGAGTGGAAATGGGCGGATATTTCTATGGACATCATTGTAGGGTTGCCGAAGTCGAAGAAGGGGAATGATTCTGTTTGGGTGGTAATGGACCGGTTGACGAAGTCAGCATATTTTATTCCAGTGAGGACTACATATACAGCTGAGGCGTATGCGAGGATATTTATTTGGGAGATAGTTCGACTTCATGGAGTTCCTAACATGATTGTGTCTGATCGAGGTTCGGTGTTCACTTCACATTTTTGGAGGAGTTTCCAGGATTTGTTCGGCAGCAGATTATCTTACAGCAGTGTATTCTACCTACAGACAGATGGTCAGACGGAGAGGGTGAATCAGGTGTTGGAAGACATGTTGCGGGCAAGTGTCATAGACTTTCAAGGTAGCTGGGAGGAGCATATTCCACTAATAGAGTTCGCTTATAACAATAGTTATCAATCGACGATCGATATGGCCCCTTATGAGGCAATGTACAGGAGACCTTGTAGATCACCGATATGCTGGGCAGAGCCAGAGGATAGCTTAATGCTTGGACCAGAACTTGTGAGACAGACTACTGAGGAGGTAGCATCGATCAGAGATAGGATTCTAGTCGCTCAGAGTTGGCAAAAGAGCTATGCGGATAAGAGACGAAGACCCTTGGAGTTTCAGGTTGGAGATTCAGCTATGCTGAAGGTATCACCTATGAAAAGCATTCAGTGATTCGGGAGATGGGGAAAGCTTGTACCAAGGTATATTAGACCCTTCCGGATTTTGGAGTGCATTAGAGCTGTGTCATACAAACTAGATCTTCCAGCATCGATGTCTAGTATACACAATGTATTTTATGTTTCTATGCTCAAGAAACACTTGCATGATAAGGAGCAGTAGCAGGTATTGGATGCACCAGAGATTGAGCTTAAGGAGGATTTGACTACTATTGAGATTCTAGTTTGTATATTTGCTAGGGAGGACAAGAGGCTTAGAAACAAGGTGATTCCTTTGGTGAAAGTTCAGTGGAACCAAAGAGGCATTGAGGAGATTTCTTAAACGCATGAAGAGGACATGCGTCGCGACTATCCGTACATATTTGAGCAGGTAAATTAAAGCTTTCTGTATGATTTATATATCACTTATACATTTAATTATGGTGATGTTTATACTTAACGTTAAAATGAGGGTATTACCACTTATCTCCTAAGTACTCGGAACATAGGGTATATATATAAGGGGTTTCTTGTTTGGATTTTTCGCTCGATGTACTTGTTCCATTTAGTTAAGGGTTAAGTAGGGGTATTTACATTTTAGATGGTTAAGTGTATACATCGAAGATTATTCTCGAGAGCGCGAAGATGATATGTAGCGCCACTTCCTACATTTATTGAGGAAGTGAATTGATTTATGTGCATGAGTATTTGTGTGATTATATTTAGATTTAACGCTAGAATGAGGATATTTCCACTCAATCCTTAACCTTTTGGAACACATGGTATATATATAGGGGGTTCCTTGTTTGGATTTTTCGCCCGACGTACTAGTTCCATTTGATTAAGGGCTGAGTGAGAATATAGTCATCCTGGATTGTTAAATATAAATTTCGTTATATGCATGTCTAGAGTAATATTATTTGTTTTAGTATAATTTCTGAATTTCAAGGACGAAATTCTTTTAGGGGAGGGGGGAAGAATGTAAAACTCCGTATTTTTGTTAGCAGTATATGTGAATTATTAATGATAAATAATTCTATTATGATTTATGACTTGAGGTTATAGAGACACTTGATAACAAGTTATTTGAGAAGTATTAGTGTAATTATATAGAGTTTTGTGCATTGGTTTTAAGCAAATAAGCAAAACGTGCACGGATCTTGAAATTAGACTGCTGAGTCGATTTATAAGTCGACTCATGAGTCGACTGATGAGCCGACCGATGAGTCGACTGACAGGCTGATTTCGGGTTTTCTTTAAGTTTGCGGGTTTGTTCGGTTTTGTATCGGGTTTGACCACTCATATATGATATCTCCTACCCAAGAACACCTTCAGAACTCAAAACCCTAGCCCCCATATCTCCCTCTCAAACCCTAGCTCAGATTTTGATGTTTTGGAGTTCTAGAAGGAGTTTGCAAGGGATTTCGTGCAGTACAGTTGAGGAGATCGTCCTTTGGCAGATCCAGAAGTTTGTGCATCATATCAGAGGTAACTAACATCTCGCCCAGCCCTACACCCATTGTTTGTATAGTTTCTTTGAGTTTTTATTTCAGATTTTTGAGCCTAAAACGTATTTTTGTGAATAAAAGTAGATGCTTTACATTATAAGCTGCAAGATCTATAGTTTTCAGTTAGTAAAAAGCTTACTAACATTTTTATAAGGTAGATCCAGATTTGGAATTAGTTTTAAACATGGGTTTCATGTGATATAATATTTTCAATACGTTTTTAAACATGTATAAATATGTTTAAGGTTTTAATGTAAGATATTAGTTACAAATCTCTCATTTCTGTTAATACACATGGGTCAGAATTAGAAATATGTTGCTTAACATGACGAAAAAGAACTTTAGTTTAACGTTTTTGCAGATAAGCATCATATGCAGCAAAACTAGGGGTTTTCTGCTTTGTCGACAAATGAGGAACTCATGAGTCGACTTATGAGTCGACTGATGAGTCGACAAACGAGTCGACTGACAGGAAAATTAACATTTTTGTGTTTTGTTCTGGTCGACCAATGAGTTGACCAATCCTAGTCGACTCATGAGTCGACTGACGAGGAAATTTCTAGTTTTTCCTTTTTTTACCTGTTTGAGTTGTTTTGTTTTAACCAAAACCGTTTGGGCATGTTTACTGTCTTTGCGTGCTTCTATATGAACAAGGAGTCGCTTCGGATAGCTGATTTTCAAATTTATTGTTTAACTTGAATCTTTACATGTGAGATGACATGCGGACACGAGTTTAAGTTTACACAATAAGGCACGTGTGAAATTCGTATAGGTATATATTGCCACCTACCTCATTGATAGTTACACAGTTTTTTCAGTCCTCGTATTAGACTATAATCCATTAAAGTCCTCGTGTTGGACTATAATCCATATCAGTTCTCGTATTGGACATTTACCTTTTTGTCCATGTACTGGACATCAGTTTAGACCTTGAGTTGATACTTATATTTGTATAGACTGGACATGACACTTATATGAGTTGTGACATGACACTGTAATTAAGTTCTGAGATGAGTTTGTCTTCTTTTTATTATTGTGCTTGCTTTAGATTTTGGGTTTGGTATTTAGGGATTTACAATGTGAGATACAAGGTATATACATGAGGGTTTCCTTGTTTGGATTATTTCGCTCGACGTACCTATGCTTGTGTTGTAATTTCCTAAATACTAAAATCCTCTTATACGTAGGTAAATTACAATTTGAGCTACAAGGTATATACATAAGGGTTTCCTTATTTGGATTATTTCGCTCGACGTACTTATGCTCTTGTTGTAATGACCTAATTAGGATAAGTGATTTCATATATATATGTATTAACTGTATTTTTCTGTATACAACGAGCCCTTTCCATTGGGATTGGTTGTGATGTTGCTCGCTAGCGCTTTGACGCTCGTTGTCCCTCCCCCTTTCAGGTAACAAGCTAGGAACCCGGAGAGTCACAGGTTGATGGCGATGCATTTTAGCTTCAGCTATCTATTTAGTTATATTTTCTTTTGAGATCCACTATACACTTTTGTTTAGACATTTGAGAGTTTTATTCTAGAAGTTGTAAAGGCTATGTGCCTTATTTCCTCTTGTCAGATATTTTGTATTTGAGACTTGTTGAGTACTTTAGTTTATTTATTTCAGACATTTACTTGTACTTCAGTATGCTAGATGATGGAATATTAATTTGATCTCTATTATTTCATCCGTTTATTTCTGTATTATGTTTTATTTGCTTTTGTACCTACACCTTTTATTGACTCTTCTAGAGAGATAGTAATTATGATGGTAAAACATGTTATTACACGGTGTGATGCATGATAGGTTTGACATTCTTGGTTTCACCTTGGACTGTTGCCTTATGTGAACCCAGGGGCGTCACAGTTGGTATCAGAGCTCTAGTTTCAGTATTCTTACGACCATCTTGTGTCGAGTCGTGGAGCTAGGATAGAGTTTCTTAGGATTCATGTATAGAGTCCGTAAGAATTCCCTAGTATGAGTGAGGATGATATATGCGTATATCTCAAAATTTAAGGATATTTTTTTTATGACAACTATTTTTGGGTAAATTTAAAGTATTTGTGTGAATACAATTTGTTGTGAAAATCATATTGTGATATGCTATGTATGTGTATATGTCTATTTTGACTCATAAACTCTTATTTTCTTATGATCAGAGAGATGGCAGGACGTGGTAGACCTCGTATTCGGAGAGCTGGACAAGCAGAGTCGCAGCAGCTCCACCTGAGCCATAGCAAGCTCAACCCGAGCCACAACAGGCACTACCTAAGCCGCAGCAGGCTCCCCAGTATCCTATTGATCTCATGACTCCTATCATAGCTAGGATGGCAGCAATTGAGGAGCTTGTGGAAAATCATATCGTGCGACCAACACCACCACCACCACCAGATCAGCCACAGGGGATACCAGCAGTTCTTATTAGTGAGAGACCACAGAGGCCACACCTGTAGCTATTCCACCAGTAGTCCCAGATTGAGCCACAGAGTAGGAGGCTTGGCTCCGTATGGTTGAGAGGTACCAGAAGATGAGAGCACCAGAGTTCCAGGGGTCAGCAGATCCTCTTGCAGCCCATAAGTGGAAGGAGGATGTGAGTAACATCCTCGATATACTTAATGTTGATTCGGTCTAGAAGCAGAGATTAGCATCCTACAGTCTGAAGGGAGACGCTGGGAGATGGTATAGGCTCCAGTTCACTCCAGAGCACCGGATGACCCTCGCATGGGAGGACTTTGTTTATTTCTTTAATGGATAGTGCATTTCTTCTATAGCACGTACTGAGAAGGAGCTTGAGTTGTCCCGGTTGACTCAGGGGGACATGTCTATGATAGATTTTAAGAGCAGATTTATAGAGTTGCTGTACTTCATGGGCATGTGGTAGACAGGAGAGCGCCAGGATCAGATGTTCTTAGAAGGACTCCGCCCTAATCTTCGTCGATACCTCATCTCAAGGAAGTTCTATTCAGTTCGAGAGGTAGCAGAAGCCGCCACCTCACAGGAGATTGAGATTGCCATGTTTCAGAAAGATAAGAAAGGGAAGACCAATGTAGGGCAGATAGGGGATAAGGGCAAGAACAAGAGGCTTTTTTCTGGATCCCAGTAGCAGCAGCAAGACCCTCATAAGAAGGGACCCCAGCAGGATCAGAGAACGCATCAGCAGCGCAAGTTTCAGGGAGTGTGTTTTATTTATCGCAAGGTCGGACATAAGGCATCAAGGTGCCGTAGCGCACCAGCAGGAGCCCAACAGGCAAGAGTCTGAACCAGCAACAGCAGCGATAGCAGGACAGAGGTCAGGGCCAGCAGATGAGACTTGAGGCACCGCCAGTAACACAAAGGACTGAGGGACAGATTCATGTAGTTCAGGAGGTTCCTCAGTGGTAGATAGTTCCGTATTCTCCAGCACTAGCAGTAGAGTAGTTTCCAGCCACAGGCAGAATATATGCGGTAGTACCACATGATCATGGAGCTAGCGGAGCAGTGGTGGAGGTTATGTTCCTTGTGAATTCTTTTTCCGCCTTTATTCTCTTCGATTCGGGAGCTTCACATTCCTTCATTTCGTTTAATTTTATTACTAGACTCTAGCTCGTAGCTCAGCCATTAGACACCCCTTTATCAGTTTCTACCCCTTTAGGTGAGATATCGCTTCTGGAGAGCGTTTGTAGGAGGTGTACTATTAGTCTAGATGAGTCGGAGTTCGTCGTTGATTTGATAGTGTTGCATATGTCCGAGTTTGATGTCATCCTTGGTATGGATTGGTTATCTTCCTACCATGTTAGTATTGATTCTTTGCGAAGACAGTCAATTTGTGGGCGTCTGATAGGTCCGAGATGATTGTGGTAACCTCTCAGGGTAACCGTTTTGCAGAGTTATTTCTGGCGTACATCGAGGAGGTGATGCGACGGGATCAGGGTGCTATCTTTCAGGACATACCTGGGTTATCTTCTGTGAGAGAGGTCGAGTTTTGTATGGAGTTGTAGCCGGGCACAGCCCCGATATCCCACGCACCCTATCGCATGGCACCAGCTGAGATGAGGGAGCTTCAGACCAAGTTGGATGAGTTGTTAGCTTAGGGATTTATTTGTCGGTGTCATTCTTCGTGGGGCGCGCCAGTTCTCTTCGTGAAGAAGAAGGATGATTGTATGAGATTGTGCATTGATTATAGAGAGTTGTTGAACATGGTCACTATCCGGAATAGGTACCCATTACCTAGGATTGATAACTTGTTCGACTAGTTGCAGGGAGCGTAGTATTTCTCAAAAATTGATCTTCGATCTGGTTATCATCATTTGCGGGTTCGGGAGATGGATATCCCCAAGACTCCTTTTCTTACTCGATATGGATCATTCGAGTTCATGGTCATGCCATTTGGGTTGACCAATGCACCCGCGGTATTTATGGATTTGATAAACTAGGTTTTTCGTCCCTTTTTTGATCAGTTTGTGATTGTTTTTATCGATGATATTCTCATTTATTCGAGATCAGAGGCAGAACAAAAGCAGCACCTACGGTTAGCATTGAGGACTCTGTAGGAGCATCAGTTATATGCTAAGTTTAGCAAGTGTGAATTTTGACTTTCAGAAGTTAGATTTCTCGGCTACGTCATCAGTAGAGAGGGCATAGCAGTGGATGTGGCCATGGTTACAATAGTTCTTGATTGGGAACCACCGAAGATGGTGATAGAGATTCGTAGCTTCTTGGGCTTAGCCGGTTATTACAGGAAGTTCATCCAGGACTTCCCAAAGATTTCGATGCCACTTACATGCCTTACGAAGAAAGGTGTACAGTTCATTTGGAGTGTGGAGTGCCAGAAGGCCTTTGATATCTTGAAGACTAAGTTTACTTCAGTACTAGTTTTGACTATTCCGAGCAGCGACAGGACGTTCGTCGTCTACAGAGATGCATCATTGGTAGGATTAGGAGGCGTCTTGATGCAGACTCAGAGGGTAGTAGCATATATCTCACGGCAGTTAAGGGTGCATGAGCAGAACTATCCCACTCTTGATTTGGAGTTAGCAACAGTAGTGTTTGCATTAAAGTCATGGAGACACTACTTATATGGAGTGTAGTTTGAGCTGTTCACAGACCACCAGAGTCTGAAGTATCTTTTTTTCTCAGAAGAAACTAAACCAGAGACAGAGGAGATAGATTGAGTTTATCAAGGACTACGAGTTTGTGATTCAATATCATCCGGGAAAGGAGAATGTCGTAGAAGATGCTTTGAGTAGGAAGCGTTGACATCGGGTTTCGGCTTTGAGGTGTTCATTATATAGAGATCTTCTTACTCTTAGCAAGTTTGATTTTAAACCCAAGATAGGTGGAACCAGTGTATTTTTGGGAGCTGTGTCAGTTCAGCCATCTTGGAGTATTAGAGTAGTCAGAGCTCAGCTGGAAGACTCTTGGATTCAAATTCGAAAGGAGGATATTTCCAAAGAGCCTAAGGCTGATTGGACCATTGGAGTAGATGGAGGTCTACGGATGAAGGGTAGGCTGGTTATGCCATCTAGTGCCGAGCTGAAGAGAGAGTAATTTGATGAGGCACGTCGTACTAGGTACACAGTACATCCAGGAACCGCTAAGATGTACAAGGACTTGAAGAGACACTTTTGGTGGAGTGGTATGCTTAGAGAGATTGCAGAGTATGTGGCTAAGTATTTTACCTATCAGCAGGTGAAGGTAGAGCATCAGAGACTAGCAGGAACAATTCAGCCTTACCCATTCCAGAGTGTAAATGGGCGGATATTTCTATGGACTTCATTGTAGGGTTGCCGAAGTTGAAGAAGGGGAATGATTCTGTTTGGTGATAGTGGACCGGTTGGCGAAGTCAGCACATTTTATTCCAGTGAGGACTACATATACAGCGGAGGCGTATGCGAGGATATATATTCGCGGGATAGTCCGACTTCATAGAGTTCTTGACACGATTGTGTCTGATCAAGTTTCGGTGTTCACTTCACATTTTTAGAGGAGTTTCCAGGATTCGTTCGGTAGCAGATTATCTTATAGCAGTGTATTCCACCCACAGACAGATGGTCAGATGGAGAGGGTGAATTAGGTGCTGGAAGACATGTTGCGGGCATGTGTCATAGACTTTCAAGGTAGCTGGGAGGAGCATATTTCACTAATAGAGTTCGCTTATAACATTAGTTATCAATCGATGATCGGTATGGCCCCTTATGAGGCATTGTACGGGAGACCTTGTAGATCACCGATATGTTGGGCAGAGCCAGAGGATAGCTTAATACTTGGACCAGAGCTTGTGAGACAGACTACTGAGGAGGTAGCATCGATCAGAGATAGGATTCTAGCCGCTGAGAGTTAGCAAAAGAGCTATGCGGATAAGAGACGAAGACCCTTGGAGTTTCAGCTTGGAGATTCAGTTATGCTGAAGGTATCGCCTATGAAAGGCATTCAGCAATTCGGGAGACGGGCAAAGCTTGCACCATGGTATATTGGACCCTTCCGGATTTTGGAGCGCATTAGAGCTGTGTCATACAGACTAGATCTTCCAGCATCGATGTCTAGTATACATAATGTATTTTATGTTTCTATGCTCAAGAAACACTTGCATGATAAGGAGCATCAGCGGGTATTGGATGCACCAGAGATTGAGCTTAAGGAGGATTTGACTACTATTGAGATTCTAGTTTGTATATTTGCCAGGGAGGACAAGAGGCTTAGAAACAAGGTGATTCCTTTGGTGAAAATTTAGTGGAACCGAAGAGGCATTGAGGAGATTTCTTGGGAGCGCGAAGAGGACATGCGTCGCGACTATCCACACATATTTGAGCAGGTAAATTAAAGCTTTTTGTATGATTTATATATGACTTATAGATTCAATTATGGTGATGTTTATACTTAACGTTAAAATAAGGGTATTACCACTTATCTCCTAAGTACTCGGAACATAGGGTATATATATGAGGGGTTCCTTGTTTGGATTTTTCACTTGATGTACTTGTTCCATTTAGTTAAGGGTTAAGTGGGGGTATTTACATTTTAGATAGTTAAGTGTAGACATCGAAGATGATTCTCGAGAGCGCGAAGATGATATATAGCGCCACTTCCTGCATTTATTGAGGAAGTGAATTGATTTATATGCATGAGTATTTGTGTGATTATATTTAGATTTAGCACTAGAATGAGGATATTTCCACTCAATCCTTAACCTTTTGGAACACATGGTATATATATAGGGGGTTCCTTGTTTGGATTTTTCGCCCGACGTACTAGTTCCATTTGATTAAGGGCTGAGTGAGAATATAGTCATCCTGGATTGATAAATATAAATTTCGTTATATGCTTGTTAAGAGTAATATTATTTGTTTTAGTATAATTGCTGAATTTTGAGGACAAAATTCTTTTAAGGGGGGGAGGGGGGGAAGAATGTAAAACCCCATATTTTTGTTAGTAGTATATGTGAATTATTAATGATAAACAATTCTATTATGATTTATGACTTGAGGTCATAGAGACACTTGATAACAAGTTATTAGAGAAGTATGAGTGTAATTATATAGAGTTTTGTGCTTTGGTTTTGAGCAAATTAGCAAAACATGCACGGATCTTGAAATCAGACTGCTCAGTCGATTTATCAGTCGACTTATCAGTCGACTCATGAGTCGACTGATGAGCCGACCGATGAGTCGACTGACGGGCTGATTTCGGGTTTTCTTTAAGTTTGTGGGTTTGTTCGGTTTTGTATCGGGTTTGACCGCTCATATATGATATCTCTTACCCGAGAACACCTTCAGAACTCAAAACCCTAGCCCCATATCTCCCTCTCAAACCTTAGCTCGGATTTTGACATTTTGGAGGAGTTCTAGAAGGAGTTTGCACGGGATTTCGTGTAGTGCAGTGGAGGAGATAGTGCTTTGGCAGATCCAGGAGTTTGTGCATCATTTCAGAGGTGAGTAACATCTCGCCCAGCCCTACACCCACTGTTTGTATAGTTTCTTTGAGTTTTTATTTCGGATTTTTGAGCCTAAAACGTATTTTTGTGAATAAAAGTAGATGCTTTACATTATAAGCTGCAAGATCTATAGTTTTCAGTTAGTAAAAAGCTCACCAATGTTTTTGTAAGGTAGATCCAGATCTGGAATTAGTTTTAAACATGGGTTTCATGTGATTTAATGTTTTCAATACGTTTTTAAACATGTATAAATATGTATAGGCTTTTAATGTAAGATATTACTTGCAAATCTCTCGTTTCTGTTAATACACATAGGTTAGAATCAGAAATATGTTGCTTGACATGACGAAAAAGAACTTTAGTTTAACGTTTTTGCAGATAACCATCGTATGCAATAAAACTAGGGATTTTCTGCTCAGTCGACCAATGAGTCAACTCATGAGTCGACTTATGAGTCGACTGATGAGTCGACCAATGAGTCGACAGATGGGAAAATTAACAGTTTTGTGTTTTTTTCTGGTCGACCAATGAGTCGACCAATCCCAGTTGACTGATGAGGAAATTTCTAGTTTTTCCTCATTTTGGACCTGTTTGAGTTGTTTCATTTTAACCAAAACTGTTTGGGCATGTTTACTGTCTTTGCGTGCTTCTATATGAATGAGGAGTCACTTCGGATAGCTGATTTTCAAATTTATTGTTTAACTTGCATCTTTACATGTGAGATGACATGTGGACACGAGTTTAAGTTTACTCACCAAGGCGCGTGTGAAATTCGTATAGGTATATCTTACCACCTACCTCATTGATAGTTACACAGTTTGTTTAGTCCTTGTATTGGACTATAATCCATTGAAGTCCTCGTGTTGGACTCTAATCCATATCAGTCCTTGTGTTAGACATTTGCCTTTTTGTCCATGTGCTAGACATCAGTTTAGACCTTGAGTTGACACTTATACTTGTATAAACTGGACATGAAACTTATATGAGTTGTGACATAACATCGTAATTAAGTCTTGAGATGAGTTTGTCTTCTTTTATTATTGTGCTTGCTTTAGATTTTGGATTTGGTATTTAGGGATTTATAATGTGAGATACAAGGTATATACATGAGTGTTTTCTTGTTTGGATTATTTCGCTCGACGTACCTATGCTCGTGTTGTAATTTCCTAAATACTAAAATCCTCTTATACGTAGGTAAATTACAATTTGAGCTACAAGGTATATACATGAGGGTTTCCTTGTTTGAATTATTTCGGTCGACGTACTTATGCTCATGTTCTAATGACCTAAATAGGATCAGTGATTTCATATATATATGTATTAACTGTATTTTTTTTGTATACAACGAGCCCTTTCCCTTGGGGTTGGTTGTGATGTTGCTCGCTAGCGCTTTGGCACTTGTTGTCCCTCCCCTTTTTAGGTAACGAGCCAGGAACCCGGAGAGTCGTAGGTTGATAGCGATGCATTTTAGCTTCAGCTGTCTATTTAGTTATATTTTCTTTTGAGCTCCACTGTAGACTTTTGTTTAGACATTTGAGAGTTTTATTCTAGAAGTTGTAAAGGCTGTGTGCCTTATTTCTTCTTGTTAGATATTTTGTATTTAAGACTTGTTGAGTACTTTAGTTTATTTATTTCAGACATTGACTTGTACTTCAGTATGCTAGATGATGGAATATTAATTTGATCTCTATTATTTTATCTGTTGATTTATGTATTATCTTTTATTTGCTTTTGTACCTACACCTTTTATTAACTCTACTAGAGAGATAGTAATTGTGATGGTGAAACATGTTATTACACGGTGTGGTGTATGCCAGGTTTAACATTCTTGGTTTCATCTTGGACTGCAGCCTTGTGTGAACCCAGCGGCGTCACACCATGATAGGGAGCCAAGGGTCAACACCACTTTTATTCCGAAACACCGACTAGATTCAAGAGGGTTGTTCATTGAGTCTAGGTCCAACCAATCTAGAACAATTGATTAGATCCTTCTTACCAATGATCAGAGTTTGCTAATATTGGCCCTCATCGAACTCTTCGAATCTATCTCACTAGGGGTTGCTCGTGGATTAGTATGAGTCAGCTTATTTGCTTTTCTTTAGGCTTTAGGAAGATGTATTTGTAGACACTGTTTCTTTGCTATTAATGAAAAAAATAGGAAAATCAAAAGTTTTGATAATTGAAAGTAGAATAAAGTTCAATTGAGTTGTTGGTGGCATTAATTACATTAAATCCCAAATCAGTTAGAGAACTCAAGGGCCATAGAGTATTTAAAAAGAAAAACCAAAACCTCAAAAAATCTTACAAGAAGAAGAAGAAGAAGAATGGGTAGGGGTCGCAGCCCCCCGGGGGGGGGGGGAGATATATTTAGAACCAGATGAAGAAGGTGAAGACTGACTTCTAAAGAGTATGTTTATTTTTTGTTTATTTGAATTTAGTTTAGAAGAATACATTTTTCAACCCAACAACATCATTTCCAATGAGATTTGATGATCTCTAGCCAGCCCTTCACCGAAGGTGGTCATCCTAGCCACCAAACCTAATTTCATTCAAATGGGTTAAAGAACAAAAAGAAATGAAGATGGAACATATAAAAAGGGAGAAGAAAAGTATAATTAATATTAGACTACTTGAAGTTAAAAATTTGTTTGAAGTCCAGAATCTTTGAAGAGATGGTTCTCTAGAAAACTTAATTAATGAAAATTTTTCCTTTTGCCCTTCAACTAGAAAAGTTACTGTTAGGCCTAAGTTTTGTTTAAAAATGATAGAAATAAATTTTAGAAAAGTCCCAAGAATCAGAATTATTAGCTTCATACTAGAATAGTTTATGTATTCAATCTTAGTATGTATATATATTGTATGTTCTTTAGGTTTAGTGGAGGAGTAAACTTCTTAGAGTACGGTTCTCCAAACCGTTTGTTAGATTGGTTAATGTAAGTAGATTTTTTGTCATTAGTTATTTATTAAATTGTTTTAGTATAAAAATGGTCTATCATATATAGTAGTCTTATTTCAATAAAGATAAATTGTTAGATCAAACATGTTATTTCTATTTCAATTATAAAAAAATTGATAAAGAATTCGATATTGGGTAGTTATTTATCTTTAACGAGATAAATATTATCTAATATGCAAACTATTAAAAATGTGTTTTAAAATTATTGTTCATATGGAATCTATTGAAAAGTTATACATTTGACAAATATAATTTAATTTGTATAGATTCATGAATATTCTATTTTCATGATAAACAAATGAAATACAATATAATTAGTACATTTGACAAATATAATTTAATTAGTATATATTCATGTGGCATCTATTGAAAAGTTTTATATTTGACAAATATAAGTTAATTAGTATAGGTTGATGAATATTCTATTTTCATGAAAAAAGATGAGAAAGTCTACAAATTTGTTAAAGCATATTATATGTCTTTTCGTACAAGTAAATATTGAAAGTGCTATTTTGAGTGAAAAGAAAAGTATTTTAATGTTAAAAAATCCTTAGAAGTTCACTATGGAGTGATGTTTAAACTTACCACATGATATTGAATGTACTAACCAGTATTAAAGTAGCCTTTTTTACAAAAGTGAATTAGCATTCTGGCAACCTATGGTAGTGCTAGGTACATTCTGTCCTCGTGGAGATACACATTCTCATGTTATTGGGCTATAATTTTTGCAGCTGTTAGTGTGATAATTGAGAAAGTTTTATAAATGTGAATTTTAGATTGATATTTATAGTTTAAAGTATTTAATTTGTATTATTTTCTTAAATCTGTTTTTCTTATTGTCTTATGTAATACATGAAAACTTCTTCTATGCAATATCATGAATGCTTCATAAACCATTCTCAAAATGTATCTTACTTAAAGTTAATGCTAATAATTTTCTAAACATGTCTGATCTGCTAATGATAAGTTATCTGCTCACTTAGTATAAACTCACCCTAGTTATTTTTTTTCAGATGAGAGTTAAATAGATCTATCTATAGCTTGGAGCTTTGGGGACATGAGAAAGGTCTATTAGAGAGTGCTTTAATGTTAAGATTTTATAGTTGTTATCTTAATTGATTTTATGTTACGTATTGAGAGCCCTTTAACTCATTAGCGTGATCTTGATGTAGTTTTACTCTGAGACTTCTATATTTCAACAAGGTTTGTTTTCATGTAAACTTTTATTTGTAATATGGAGTGCACCACAGGATTAGCATGTGATTACACACATATTGTCATTATCATCCATCTCAAAATATATTGCATATTTTGGAGGCGTGGCAATGTTGGCTCACAGGGATGCTCGGAGGTGGCCAAGTTGTTGTCAGCTAAAGAGAGAGTGAGTTGGATCAGCTCAGGAAGAGGTTGGTAGAGTGGAGCAAGATCTGGTCACTTGGGTTGACAAGATTAAGGCTACTATCGACCTCTCCTGATAGTGAGCTGCCTTTCTTGTTTAGACTTGGAACAAGATAAAAGGTCTCTAGGAGGATCTCAACCATTCCGTCACTAGTTGGATCTTGCCGAAGAGAGTACTTCACGTCATAAGTGGAGGCTGAGAAGAGGGAGAGAAGATGCTTATAAGCAGACCCTTCAGGAGCAGGTGGCTCTTCAGGAGTCTGTCTAACATGATGCTATCCAGGCTGCTCAAAGGGTCGAGCAGGAATGTGTCAGACCCTAGGGGGGAGGGTGATTAGGGTCTTATGCTAATCTAATCCGATTTAAATACCAATTAAAGCTAATTAACAAGTTATCATAATAAGTATGAAATACAACAAGATATGTGAGCTAGGATAAGCAATATGAACAAAGAGATATATCCTATATGGTAAAATATAAAAAGATATATAAACAACACAAGAGAAAAAACGATCTAAACTAAAGATACAAAAAAGATAGGGTAATATAAACAATGCAAACACACAATATAATCACGGAGTTCGGACCTTCCGTCCTACGTCTCCGTCCCCACTCTTGGGGAGAAATCCACTATCACAACCGGGTTTTCTACGCTTACCCGAACAATGTTTACACCACACGATATTGGTTTTCTAGTTCACCGAAAACTCTACAACTCACACACTTGCAAATACACTTCACACACTCTAAGTGTTGGCCTAGCTCGTGTCCTCCTCCTCAAGTGCTCGGATACAACCTCTCCCTAGATTCTTCAATCGACGCCACTCCTCTTGGATTCGACCCCGTCTCTCATCACACACTACTCTCGGTGTACAAGTATATTACAAGTGATACTCACAATATAAGTTCAAATAAAATGTTTTGTTATCTATAATGAATGAGAACACAATGAAGCTCACTCTCACTAATTCACACACCAATACCTAATAATATATAGTATGAAATAATCTAAGCTTAATAAGGGTGTGTGGGAAAAATGAGAACATTGAAAACTAAATCAATTCAATATAGCAAGATATGAATATGAAATTGATAATCGATAAGCTATATGAAAGAGTTTAGATAAACTTCTCTGAGAACACAAAGAACTGAAGAGATGATGATGAGGATAAATTCCTCGATTGAAATTGAAAGCTTCTTCTTTGTGAAAAACTTCTTTTTTGAAACAAGGCTTGAAACAAAGTTTTAAACACTTCTTAAACACTTATAAACTTGATTAAACAAATCTCTTGGTTGGTCAGAATGTTAAATGCACTGGGGTATTTATAACATCGCAAAACATCAGCAAGAACCCAAGAAAAAAGACCAAAAAACCATAAGAAGATAAAAACAGAAAATAGCCGTTACAATGTTATGAGTCGACTCAGTATTATTCATGAGTCGACTCATAACTAGCCGTTACAGGCTAAAAAACAACTTATGTGTCGACTCATAAAATTCATGAGTCGACTCATCATGCATGGGTCAACTCATGAAATCATGGGTCGACTCAGTAGAAACAAAACTCAATTTCCAGCACACTTCATGAGTCGACTTATGATAGGCATGAGTCGACTCAACCGAATAGGACGACTCATGATATTTGTGAGTCGACTCATCAGAAGCAAATATTAAACAACACAACAGTTTATGAGTCGACTCATTATTGTTCATGAGTCGACTCATGAACACAGGAAAATATCACTTTTGAGCCTTGTTAAAAAATATCAAATAAGTTCTAAAAAATGTAAAACTTTAGGAATAGTTTATAAATATGATATTAAACACATTTGTGAAGAAAGTTTGGAAATTGCATTTGCCATTTGTAAAAGATCATCAATTTGGCAAATGTGCATAAATATATATATATATATATATATGTGTAAATATGAAAACATGTATATATGCATATGATTTTGATAAAGAGGTGTATTTCAAAACTAATGTAAACCAGTATAATGAGTGTGTGTATATATTCAGCTTAGAGAATAACACATGATATATACCAGAATATCTAAACAAAGCTGATCTGGATCTTTAACTCTGATATAAACCTATAATAAGTCACAATCACTAGAAAACAAAGTTAGTTATAAATTGTTTGTAAAATCATCAAAACAACATAAGAGTGTAGGTTCAAAACTAGAATCCTAACAATCTCCCCCTTTTTGATGATGACAAACAATTCATTACATAGATTGTGAAATATAAGCTTAATACACATGAACAACAAACCAAAACAAACAAACAATAAGTCACAATAAACCAACTCCAACAAACAAACAAATAATAAGCAAACCAATACCATATTGACATCATTCTCCCCTTTTTGGCAACATCAAAAAGGGAAATAATGGAGCTACGCTCCCCCTACATTTATACATAGGTTAGGAGAACAAGATAAACAAATAGGAGCTACGCTCCCCCTAACACAGAATAATCATAAGAGAACATGGCAAAACATTTGATCAATATATAAGCTCACCAACACATAGATTCAAAAGAACAAGATTTTCTAAGTTATTACATGCCAATTTCCACACATGTTTTCAAACCATGTCAAGCAAACCAAGTTCAAGTGAAAATAAAACAAGCCAACATAAAATTTTTCCAATTTAACAAAAAACCAAATTATCATTTTGTTCAACAAAAATAAAAAGAGTTTCAAGCATTTGATGGTCCTGACCCGAGGAAGGATGGAATTGTTGCAAGAGGGTTACGATCTCATCAAATCTATCATGAATGGAAGCCAAGTCAACTTCTTTCTCACTCCTTAAGGAAGCTATCTCTTTCTTTAACTCCACTTGGGTCCTCTCTACCTCTCCAAGCCTCATGCTAAGATCAAGTTGACTGTCTTCAATTCTCTGAAACCTCACTTGGTCATTATAGTGATATTCAGTCATCTGAGTGGAGAGATCCTCTATATGGCTTGGTAAAGATGAATTTGAGGAGGACTAATAGAGCTCATAAGGAGGTTCATGCACGGGAGACTCGGGAGGGGTTCTATGAGCAGGATGATCATGCATTGCCATTAATATGGTAGGGATTTTTATCCGATGAAGAACAGTAACATCAAATAGAGGTCGGATATCAAAAGGAGTCTCATCAGATAAGTCAACATTAAAGTATTTAAAGACTTTTGTGAGGAGACCCCCAAAGGAATGAAAGTGGATGGACCAGAAGAAATGATATCAAATATAACATATCCCCATTTAACATCAACATTACCCAAAATAGCGTAGATGCCCCTAGTAAGATCTTGAGAATAGTGGCTATAACCCCCCAATTTTGGAATGAAATTGTAAGAAATGATACGACCAATAATGGTGGCCAAATCAGATACATTTTTGGCATGTAATGGGAGGCTTTTGCCAGGAATAGTCATAAGGGACTCAATGCCAGGATCATCATATGAAACGTCATCGAGAAAAGTATCACCACGAGAGATGCCAATGATCTCAGATAGACGATCGGCTGTGAGACGAATGTGACGATATTTAACAATAGAAGTGATAAAATGTGGTCTATTTTCAGGAGCAAAAGGCATAAGATTTGCGTAAAATAAACACACATGGTGAGGGTAAAGTTTTTCCGAATGCTGACTAGAGACTAAATCAGCAAGTTTAGCAGCAAAAAAATATTGTTCCAGAGAGAAATGACTAAAGTCATCAAATTTAACATATCTACCAGGGAACAATTTTAGCTGACATAGATCATGATATTTATCAATTAGGGCAGTGCTATTAAGATATTGTTCGTAATGTGCATTGCTACGCTCTGGAGGTGACGATGCACGATCATGAGACAGAGGAGCTTTACCCTTAAAGGATCTAGGGCGTTTGGTAGAAGTACTAGTCATGGTAATGAACTAAAACCAAACCCTAGAAAAGGAAATGAGAGGGGAAAGAAGTTATACCAACAGATGAGACCGAGGAAGATGATTGTTGGAGTCGACTGGAGATGATGGGTCGGCTGCAGGAGAGAGTTGACTGAAAGTGATAAGAATCGACTGGAGTAAGTGAACAAAAGAGGAAGTAGAGAATAATTAGGGCTATGAACTGAGATGAAAGGTCCAGATTTGATCAAGGAGATGAGTGAAGGGTCAGGATTAAAGTAGGAAAACGGGTCGGGTCTAAAACGTCTCAAATCCGAAAACAAAGAAAATTAAATACCCTGAAAATACTTACCCGCAGGTCGACTTGTAGTCGGCTGGGGAATGTGAGTCGACCCTAAGTCGACTTAAGCTTAAATCCCAAGTTTTTGCAAAAATTCTAAAATAAGATTTTTGCGGTTTGAAATGGATTTTTGAATAAAAAATTCACACATAAATCTTAAATAAGATTTAAATGATTATTGAAATATTTTAAATAAAAAACAAGAGCAACATTTAGAATCATAACAAACAACAAAAAGAAAACAATTTCTTAAGAAATATAAATCAAGCACATTTTAGTACCCAAATGTTTTTGGTACCAATAGGATTAGGGACATCACCCCTAACATTTAAATCCAAGGTCCTAGGATGATGAACCCGTTTGGGCGTATTTTGTGCACCGATACGATCAAAACAAAAATCATAAACATGACCCATACGATTGCAATTTGTGCAAAATAGAGGTTTGAATGGTTTGCGTTGATCGAAATAATATGCACGTGGTTCATTTGCAAAAATAGATTTTTCTTTGTAATTATTTTGCAAACGGAATTTTTTTTCAAATCAAAACAAAATATGGCCAAATGACCAATACGACCACAATAATCACATTTGTACACATGAGTATGTTTATGACTTGCACTATGTGTGTGTACATGTGTATGAGATGAAGAAGCTTGATGGGATGCGCAATCATGAATAGGTTTATCAATCTTTTGTGCATTATGACAAGATTGGGCTAGATGGCCTTTAAGATCGCATATAGAAGATTTGTGAATTTTTTCATACATGTGTGCATAGTGAATAGGTTTCTTAGAAGAATTAACATTTTGATGAGGCATAATTATGTACCAAAATTGCAAGTGCATAATTGATCAAGTTATGGTATAAAAATATCGATCCCACGAGGAAGGTGATTTTAAGATATTATTAGAATTGGTTCTTATATTGTGTGCGTGACAAAATAGGATTAAAGAATAAGTGTGATCGTGATGAGTGGTTGTTTTGATTTATGTGCAAGAGATAATAAATTAAATTTTAGAGAAGAAAGAATGAAAGAATAAATGAAATCACAAGGCAAGAAAGAAGAATGAATAAAATCAAGAAATAAAATCAAGAATGAAAAGAAAATTTAAGAAAGTTAAGATGGAGGATTCAAAAGAGGTAAGAAATTTAGAATATAATCCACTAGCTAATTTCAATTACAAAATACAAACTATTCTCTTTTTATCATAATTCAACTTAGATTTATTAAGCATAGACTATCAAACCATTTAAGGAAAGTATAACCTATCAAATTATCATCTAAGTTAAAATTACTATTCATGATAAGAACAACAATAAGATAATAATCCTAGAATTCATAAGCATAACCTATCAAACCATTTAAGATAAGTATAGATTATGAAATTCTTCTTCTACCGATTAGTTCTCTAGTTGATTATCCTAAACATGAATATTTTAAGTGAAAGAGAATAATTCATATAATATAAAGGAAATTAGACTAGCATCATACAATTCTAAGATTCCTACAAGAATTAATTTCTCATCTTAAAAAAAATAAATAAAAACAAGAAGAGAAAGAACTAATTACAAAAATAAAAAGAAAAAAATCTAAACTATGAACAAGAAATAAATCTAACTACAAAGAATAAAAATCTAAACTACAAAATAAATTGCAAAAATTAAATGCAAGAAAATAAATCTACTGTACAAATTAAAGTGCCAAAAGAAATAAAGAGACAAGAAAATAAATCTACACTACAAGCATGAATATAAATCTAACTAATAAGCAATAATAAAGAAATTACAAAAAAGAAATAAAAGAGGAAAATAAAAGAAATGCAAACCTTCAAATTACTCTTCATCTCCATCCTTATCATTCAACAAAGAGGAGAAAAGAAAATTTAAAGAGGAGAAAAATTATTATTATTAATTGTAATAAAAGTTATAATTTTTGGAAGGCCTTCTCAATTAAGAGTAGCCCTCCTCTCCAAATGGAGTTACAAAATTTTTTACACCTCTAACCCCTCACTCTCTACCCCTATTTATAGTAAACATCAGTGAATAAGAACCATTGGATCGAAATCTTATCTAAAAACATTAATTTTCAGCCTTTGATTCGTAACAAACTGCCTAGTGTATCGATACCAGCATCGATAAGGGTATCGATGCTGGCATCGATACAGGCATCGATGCTGGCATCGATACCTGCCTCTCTTCTGTTGCTGTCCACAGAATCCCTTGTTGTTTTGTTTTTGGGCTTTGGACTTTGGCTTTGCTTGACTTTTGGGCTTGGATATTTTTCTTCTTTTTGGCTTTTGGATAATTTGGAAATTGATTTTCCAATGGGCTTCTTTGCTTCATTTCTTCATTTAATCAATGGGTTTTTGTTGAGAGATTGGAGTTTGAGATTTATTCTTTATTAACCTGCAGTTAAAAGATAAAAACAATTATTAGTGGTATATTTATTCATATAAAATAGATAATAACGGTATAAAACTGTAATAAAATGTGATTATCAAATATCCCCATACCTAAACTCTTGCTAGTCCTCTAGCAAAGAAAAAAAAATCCTAACTCACTTTCGCAGGAATCGTGGTTGTATTTAGCGTATACAACAAGCCTTTAAACCCCTAGGTTACCCTAGTGGACGAGTTGTAGTCTCGTGAGGGTTTGCAGTGAATATACCCACAAAATTCGGTCAACTTGCCAAGTTAAATAAGTGAGTAAATAACTAATTTTCCTTGATATATTTAAACATTCTAATTGAAGCTAGTTAATAATTAAGAAAACGTTTTTATATTTAACTCCAATGTCACTCTTTTAGAAAATCTTTTTCATTATAGCAATACAAAACCAAGTCAAATCTTAGGGAATTAATTAAAAAGTTTTGAAAGGAACATGCTAACCTTTGTTTTAAATAACTTTCAAGTCTCTTGATCAAAAATTGTTTTTCAAAACCATATATACAAAACAACAATATATATAAAAAAATGGTTAGTGTTATATGTATATAATTTAAATTTTTTTTCACTCTTTAAGTCTTGGTGATTGTTTTCTATTTTAACGGGCTTTCTAAGTGACCATTTAACGAGTTTTGGGCCAATGAATCCCAACCCAATTGGGCTTAGGTCATTAAGTATAAAAATACTCATTCGGCTTAATTACTCAGTCAACTTAGACTTTATAAGATAGAATCACCTTGAATCTAAGAGTTTTTTTGTGCCCATTTTTCGTACTCTTCTTTTATAAGGTTAGTTTTTTTTTAAAATATATATATGTGTGTAAGTATATATAGTCTGAAAAAAATGTGTAAATCAAGATAACTTGAAAAAAATATTTTCAACTCTAAGTTAAGCATGCAAAAATTTCATTATTTTTAATTAAAAATCTAAGATAAGACTTAAGTAAAGTATACTGCTTGAAAATTTATTTCTTAAGAATTTTATTTGGAGTTATCATAAAAGATGAACTTGAGTATGTCACTAACTAGGAATTAGAAAATTTAAAATCTATCAATTAGATCAATTATTACTCAACTCTATTAATTTGGCAAGTGACAATATTTTTATAATTATTTTTTTTACTAAAAAGAAAAATGCTGGGAGAAAAAAAATACTGAAACAAAATACTAACTAGCAAAATATAAACAAAAGCTAACTAGCTTACACCCCCATACCCAGACTTTGCAGTGTCCTCAAGGCAAATAATATCCAAAATATCATAGTTTAATAAGTACATGCTGAAATAAAAATCAAAGACTGGGTAAAATAGAAAGAACATCCCTCACTGCTTATCTCCTGATATATCGTCATCCATATTATCAGCGGCAGCTGCTAAACTCGGTCCTGCCTCATCCTCTCCTAGGAAATCATCTGGCTGAAATGGTGTGATATAACTATGAAGCTCAGGTAGAGGTCCATCTGTATCTCCATGTTCTCTCTGCCACCCTCTCGCCAAATATGTCAGGGTATCGGTGGAGTAGCTCAACTGACCATGTATCTCGTGTATATGCCGCTGCATCCTATGCATCTGTATCTGCATCCTGTCCATGCGACTCCGCATTCTGTCAATCTCCTCTCGAATAGGATCCTGTGTAGCTAGCTGGTACTGAGGAGGCTCTCTACCTGAAGGACCGGACTGATCTCGCCCTAAAATGCTCCTCCTCACAGTCTGATCATTTAGTAACCCCTTCCCTGCTTCTAACCTATCCTCTGTGAATACTAGAACGTGAAATCTATGACAGAGTCTAGTGATAAAATAGGGGTACATGAGCTGAGTACGTGATGCAGACTGTGTCCTGACCCAATCCAACACATTCTCCACTGATGAGCGCATCCATACAAATATAATCCTCTCTATATCAAATCGCTGACCAGTGGCTATCCAAAAGAGAAGGAGAATATCGTGTGGGGTAATGACAGAGTATGCAGTGGTGGGTTTCAAATAAAAGTTCAGGAAGAGATTAAGTAATCTATATTCTGGTTTGAGATTTTCTGAACCGAAACTAGATGTAAAAATCCTCCCACATAAGGTTGCAGACATGTTATTGTATTCTGGTGTACCAGGCTGTAAAGTGGAGGCTAAATGAAAGTAATCTGGTACATCAGTGGGTGGTTCTGCAAGGTTAAGGGTAGCACGGATAGTGGAAAGATCGAAAATAACCCTAACACCCCTCACGATAGAAAAAGTTGAATATTCTCTATTTGGATCAATCTCCCATCCAGAATAGAACTCATGAACTAATGAAATGTTGGCTTTTTCTAGGGGTTTAGTCATCATGCTCCTAAGACCTACTACAGTTAACATGGTGACTGTGGAATGATATGTATGTAATGTACTCATCTGAAATCCCCTCTCAAAATGAATGTTAAGACCCACAATTCTAGCTAAAATAGTGGGTCTATCTATGTCGGTATCAGATGGATCAGAGGATGATGAAAATGCTCGAGATTTCTTTCTGGGGAGCATCTATAGAAAAAGAACAGAAAAGAAAAAGGGAAAAAACATTAATAATAAAATCCCAAAATTATTTATTTATTTATTTATTTTTATTTAGCTATATATTGTTCAACATGAGTTAATTTCAAGTTATCAGAATTTCTTTTGACAATAAATTCCCTCAAAATTATTCTCTGAGAATAAAAAATGTTAAAATTTTGTTAACTTGATCGGTGAAACATACATGTTGAAATGACAATTATAAGCTAAACCTTACAATTGTTGAATAAAATATCCAAACAAAAATTTCTGAATGTGAGAAGTATCCAATTAAACTTTTATTTGACCAATTACTCATATTTGCATAAAACACCCTAAATTCAAGTTTATTTTTGCAAAAACCCCCCAAATTTTTTTCTTTTTTTTTGGATTTGCATAAAACACCCAAATTTTTTTTATCAATTTGAAATTACGTACCCAATTGAATGTTCAAAAATATGCGTTTTTGCACAAAAACCCTAAGAATTATCGGGTTTGCATGAAACACCCTAATTTTTTTCGGTTTTGCACAAAACACCCCAAAATTTTTTTTTTCTGATTTTTGAACAAGATATCCTAAGTTCAAACCCCCAAGAAATTTTTGGATTTTGCATAAACCCCCCAATTTTCGGATTTTGAACAAAAATCCCCAAATTTTGGCAAATCCCCAAATTTAACCCTCAATTTGTCGAATTTTTCATGAATCAACATAAAATATGATACTTATTCACAACTACCCATGATTCAATCATCAAATCATCCATGAATTCAAAAAAAATTGAAATTACAAGATCAAGTTTAAGAAATATACCTTGGGGAAATGAGGAAGAAGCTCTAGAATTCCAAAATGCTCTTGATCCGGTGGTTTTTTTCTTTTTTCGGGTTGATTTTGGGAATTTTTTTTGGGTTCGGTTTTGTGGAGATGGAAAGAAGAAAACAAAAGGGGAAGAAGAAGGGGGGTGTGCGGTTTTTGAGGCAGCTGGGTGGAGGCATCGATGCTGGCATCGATGCCTCCATTCATGTTGTTTGGGCCAGCAGGCCCAAACACGGTTTTTTTTCTTTTTCTTTTGGGCCTGATTTTTGGGCCAGCACTTATTTTATCTTTTTTTTTCTGTTGGGCTTATGTTACTAATTCAAATTTTGTTGTTTTGTTTTGTTTTGTTTTGTCTTTTTTTAACAAAATGAGTAATTATGTATATATATATGTTTTTTTATTCAATATATATATATATATATGAAAAGCAAAATGAGGAAATATGTATATATATATGTTTTCTTTTTTTTTTTGAATTTTTTTTACAGATAATGAGGTTCATGAAGAACCAACACCTCTTCCTCTTCGAGCGTAGAAAATTCTAAAAATGGTTTCAGACGTTGACTATTTGTTTTAAAAATGTTATATTTTTAGGATTTTCTATCTCGACAGCCCCATGCGGAAAAACTTGTTTGACAATAAATGGACCTGTCCATCTTGATCTTAATTTTCCAGGAAAAAAAATGTAATTTTGAATTGTACAATAAAACTTTCTGTCTTGGAGAGAAATTTTTTCGTAAAATTGATTTATCATGAAAAATTTTGGTTTTCTCTTTGTAAATTTTTGAGTTTATGTATACATCATTTCTAATTTCTTCCAACTCATTTATTTGGAGCAATATGTTCTTACTTACCGAGTCTGAGTCAAAATTCAACTGTTTTATTGCTCATATTGCTCGATGTTCCAACTCTACTGGTAAGTGACAAGCTTTCCCGAACACTAGTCTGTATGGTGACATCCCCAAATTGGCCTTGAAAGCTGTTCTATATGCCTACAGAGCAACACATAATTTTACAGACCAATCCTTTCTGTTATGATTAACTGTTTTTTCTAAGATTTGTTTGATCTTCCTGTTTGTGACCTCTACTTGTCCACTGGTTTGGGGGTGATAAGGAGTTGACAATTTATGTGTGATTGAATATTTCCTCATCAAAGCCTCAAAAGAACGGTCACAGAAATGTGTACCATTATCACTGATGATCGTTCCGGGTACTCCAAGCCGTTAAAAACTTGACAACGACCTTGTTGTCATTAGTTTTGCAAGCTATTGCCTCAACCCATTTTGACATGTATTCAACGGCTACTAGAATGTAAACATTTCCAAAGGAATTTGGAAATGGTTCCATGAAATCAATACCCTACAGATCAAAAAGTTCAACGGATAAGATGGGTTGTAAGGGCATCATATTTCTTCTAGTGACCTTCCCTAAAAGCTGACAGCGGTTATAGGTTTTGCAAAACTCGAATGAATCCTTGAAGAGAGTGGGCCAATACAGCCCAGATTGGAGAACTTTTTCAACTGTTTTTCTCGGGCCAAAGTGGCCCCCACATGCTTGTTCATGATAAAAGGATAGAACACTCCTAGTTTCTTCCGTGGGAACACACCTCCTAAAGATCTGATCAGGACAGTATTTGAACAAATATGGATCATCCCAGTAAAAGTATTTTACTTAGGAGAGAAAATGGGATCTATCCTGTTTGGACCAATGAGAAGGGATATGGTTCATGACTATGTAATTCACAATGTCAGCGAACTATGGGACAGATTGGATTTGTAGGAGTTGTTCATCAGGGAAATTCTCATTGATCGGAACGGTTGATGTTGGTGCGTTCGGTAGTCGAGAAAGGTGATCTGCTACAGGGTTCTCTGTTCCCCTTCTGTCAAGAATTTGGATGTCAAACTCTTGAAGAAGGAGAATCCATCTAATGAGCCGTGCTTTAACATCCTTTTTGGTCAAAAGATACTTTAGTGCGGCATGATCTGTGAAAACTTTGGTTAAGAAACCGATAAGGTAGGACCTGAATTTTTCTAAGGCAAAGACTACAGCTAAAAACTCTTTTTCTGTGACAGAGTAATTTTGCTAGACATCATTTAGAGTTCTATTGGCGTAGTAGATCACATGCAGTTTTCCATCAAACCATTGTCCTAAAATATCACCAATCGCAGAATCAGATGCATCACACATTAGTTCGAAGGGTAAGCTCCAGTTCGGTGCATGAATGATAGGAGCTATGGTTAGCTCCTTTTTTAGATATTCAAAAGCTTTGAGGCAGTCGGGAGAGAAGACAAATGATGTATCCTTGGCTAAGAGATTGGTCAAGGGTCTAGCAATTTTGCTGAAATCCTTGATGAAACATCGGTAAAAACCAGCATGACCAAGAAACGATCTGACATCTTTGACTATTTTGGGAGGAGGGAGATTGGAAATGAGATCTACCTTAGTTTTGTCCACTTCGATTCCCCTATTGGAAACTACATGTCCTAAGACAATGCCTTGTTTGACCATGAAATGATATTTCTCCCAATTGAGAGTCAGTTTTTTCTCCCTACACAGTTCTAGGACCAATTTAAGATGTTGCAAACATTGGGAAAATGTGTCACCAAAAATGGAAAAATTGTCCATGAAAATTTCAAGAAATCGCTCTACCATGTCGGAAAAAATGCTGATCATGCAACGTTGGAATGTGGCCGGTGCGTTGCATAATCCAAAAGGCATGTGTCGGTAAGCGAATGTTCCATAAGGGCAAGTGAAGGTGGTTTTCTCCTGATCTTCTGGAGCGATAGGGATTTGATTGTAACCTGAATATCCATCCAGGAAACAATAGAACTCGTGTCCTGCTAAACCCTCTAACATTTGGTCAATGAAAGGAAGAGGGAAGTGATCTTTCCAAGTGGCTAAGTTGAGTTTCTGTAGTCAATACAGAGTCGCCATCCAGTTTGGATTCGAGTGGGAATCAGCTCATTAGCCTCATTTTGGATCACGGTGATCCCAGATTTCTTTGGAACAACTTGGACCGGACTCACCCATGAACTATCAGAAATGGGATAAATGATCCCATGATCGAGACATTTCAGAATGTCTTTCCTAACGGCTTCTTTCATCACTGGGTTTAACCTACATTGAGGATCTCTAGTAGGTTTGGCATCATCTATCAAATGAATTCGGTGTTGAACAATGGTTGGACTAATCCCTTTGATATCAGCCATGGTCCATCCAATGGCTTCCCTATTTTCTCTTAAAACATCTAAGAGAGCTTCCTTTTGATCGATAGTCAAATCAGAAGAGATGATAACATGTAAAGATTCATTCTCCCCTAAGTAGGCATACTTTAGATTTTTAGGTAGAGGTTTGAGCTCTAACTTAGGGGGTTCCTCCACAGATAGGCGAAGATGGACTTGGGGTTCTATCCCTAAAGGTTCTCGTTGCCAGCCAACAGTAAAAACATGATTGACCAGCGATTCTATCTCTAGTTCGTCATCATAAAGCTCTTCAATCATTAAATTAGATACATTTGTATCAGACTCACACTCTCCCTCTTGTTGTTCACTGGATATTCCTTGAATGAAATTCACTTCCATGGGCTCATCAGATGGATCACTAGGTTGTCTCCCTAAGTTGAAGATATTAAGGTCAACAGTCATATTCCCAAAAGATAGTTTCATCTAACCGGTTCTACAATTTATCAAAGCATTTGAGGTGGCTAAGAACGATCTTCCTAGAATGACGGGGATTTGACTTTTGAGATTGGAAACGGGCTGCGTTTCCAAGACAATAAAATCAACAGGAAAAATAAACTCTCCAACTTTGATCAGAACATCCTCTACCTCTCCTTTGGGAATTTTTACAGATCTATCAGCTAACTATAGAGTGCATCTTATCGGTTTAAGTTCTCCTACACCTAGCTGTTGATAGACTGAATAAGGAAGGAGGTTGACGCTGGCTCCCAAGTCTAGAAGTGCCTTATCAATGTGATTGTTACCTATGACGCATGGAATTATGGGACAACCAGGGTCCTTGTATTTCAACGGCATGGGTTTTAAAAAAATTTCACTGAGGTTGGCAGCTAAGAAGACTTTCTTAGGGACATTGGCGGTTCTTTTCTTAGTGCATAAGTCCTTCAAGAACTTTACATAAGAAGGGATTTGTTCGATTGCATCTAGGAGAGGGATGTTGATCTTGACCTGTTTAAACGTTTCTAGGATTTTCTCAACCTGCGGGGAGTTTTTCCTAGGTTTTAGTCTATCTGGAAAGGGGGCAACGGGCCTATACCTATCTAGATCAGGCTCAATCTCAAGTTTAGCGTTTTGGTCATCAGAAGGAATTGCTTCATCGGAAGGAGTGTGTTGGATGGGAGAAGGGGTTTGATCCGGTGGCATTCTAACTTGATTGTCTATTTGTTTAACTGATCTCAGAGTGTGAATTGCATTCACATGAGCTGGATGGTTTGAACTGGATCCATTGTCTTTAGGGTTTGCAACAGGTTAACTTGGAAATTTTCTTTTCTCTCTCACTCACGGCAGTGGCTAGTTGCCCAAGTTGGGTTTCTAACCGGACTATGGCTTGAGTGTTCGAGTTAAGCACTTGGCCGGTGGTTTGCATGAATGAATTTAGAGTGGTGGATGATTGGGTCAACATGTTGGTAGTTTGTGTAAAAGCTTTGATCATAGCTTCTAAACCCTTTTCTAAGACACTCAAACGTTTGTCATGATCAGAATTTGATTGATTTGTGGGCTGGTGAGGATGAGGATGTTGGGTTGGAAAAACTAGGTTAGCTTGTTGAAAATTATTTTGTGCATTGAATGGGACAGTGTTTCCCCTAGGGAATTGTTTGTTCGACGTGGGAATGAAGTTTTGGTTTCCATGAGAATTTCCTTAGTTCCAAGCAAAATTGGGATGATTTCTCCAACCTGGATTGTAGGTTGGAGAAAATGGATCATTTTTAGGGCGTTGGAATGTAGCGTTCATCTGTTCTAAAGCATGGTTGTTTCCTAAGAGAGGGTATTCCTCTGAAACATGAGTAGAAGACTGACAGTTATGACATCCCGGGTAGAAATATGATTGATTTGAGCTGGAGCTCATTCCTTAACTTCTAAGGCTTCTAACCTCCGTAGAATTGTCGTCATCTTTATTTCAGAAGCAATGTTAGACTCCAGGGAAAGACCACTAGACTTAGATTGGGGAACTGATGAAACCCTGTCATCACAGTGTTCCCACTACATTGTTTTCTCGGATAAACTCTCTACAAATTCCCAAGCTTCATCTGTGTTTTTTCTCATAAAATCTCCCTGACACATCGATTCTAAAGATGTTTTTGAAGAATAGTCCAATCCTTCATATATGACTTGGCACAGTCACCATTTTTCTAGACCATGATGAAGACATTGGATTAAAAGATCTTTGAATCGGTTGAAATATTTCCGGAAAGGCTCTCTCGGGACAATTTTGAAGTTTTGAATGCTGTTCCTTAGCTTTACCGTTTTGTGAATAGGGAAAAATTTCTTAAGAAAAACGATTACAAATTCATCCCAAGTTAAGATGGAATTTGTCGGTAAGCTGTACAACCATTTTATAGCTTTATCCTTAAGAGCAAATGGAATAAATCTAAGCGTAATCGCATCTTCGGTTAATTCTCTCATTTTAATCATAATACACACTTCCTCAAATTCCGAGATAAAAATATATGCATCTTCTGTTTTATTACCTAGGAATTTGGGAAGCATGTTTATGTAATGCGGTCTAAGCTCGAAATTTTCTCCATTTACTTCGGGGAGTCTTATGCAAGATGGAATTGCATTTCTGGTGGGGTAACATATATCCTGAAGGACGGGTGGGATTTGTCATTTCTTAAATTGGTTCAACACGGATTAAACAATGAGAATTATCCCGAACCCAAGTTTGCATACACCAAAACAAGTTTTTTTTTTCTTTTTAAGGTAAAAAAGAAAATTAGTTTTTTTTATGAGAAGAATAGGATAAAGAAAAATCCTAACTAAAACAAATCAAAGCAATCACTTTTCAATCACTCTAATTCTAGGGCTTAGCCTAACTCACTAGACCAGCTCCTAACCAAAAACTCCTACAATGAAAAGATTAAAGTTTTACTCAGGTAGTTAGCCAGGTAAGGATAGTACTAGAGGGTGATCAGAGATCAATTAAGTACCTCGTTTCTTGCGGAGCGCTTTACGCAACCCCTATACCTTGCCTTAGACACCAACTATTCTAAGAAAACTTAAACCAGTTCACTTAAGGATTTCTTATTCCTTATTGAGCTCGAATCCTTAGGGGCCAATGTCTAATGAGTTTTAGAAGGCTTGGGTTTGTGAAGTGAGGAATTAGTGATTTGTGGGCTAAGGAAAGGATGATGAAATCCCTTACCTTATCTTGATTGGGGTTTTGCCCTTATGAATGTTTTAAGTGTGTGCCAAATCAAGTACTACAATCGTTTTGGTGAATTCCTACACTATATAAAATGCAACCCTAGAAATTAAAAGCGACTAAAAAGGATGATAAAAAGAATTTTTTTTAATTATCGTCAACAACAATCAAATGTGAGAAGAGGGATCTTGTTTGAATTTATTATCTTGTTAGTTAATGTTCAAGTGAAAGGTGGTTTTTATTATGGTCAACAAAAATAAAATCTTTTTTTTAAATCCTAAGTGTCTCTAATCGTGAAGCTAACTAAAAAGGGTGGAATTAAAAACTAGAAAGAGGACTTATCCGAAAGCAATTCTCTAAATTCTTGATCTTCAATCCAAGACTTTCAAGCTCCAAGCGGTTCCTTCACAAAAAAACACACAAGTTAAAGAACCAAAATAATAAAATCTTATTTTAGCACCTTCCCCGGCAACGGCGCCAAAAACTTGATGCGGCATAATTATGTACCAAAATTACAAGTGCATAATTGATCAAGTTATAGTATAAAAATATCGATCCCACGAGCAAGGTAATTTAAAGATATTATTAGAATTGGTTTTTATATTGTGTGCGTGACAAAATAGGATTAAAGAATAAGTGTGATTGTGATGACTGGTTGTTTTGATTTATGTGCAAGAGAATAAATTGAATTTTAGAGAATAAAGAATCAAAGAATAAATAAAATCACAAGGCAAGAAAGAAGAATGAATAAAATCAAGAAATAAAATCAAGAATGAAAAGAAAATTTAAGAAAGTTAAGATGGAGGATTCAAAAGAGGTAAGAAATTTAGAATATAATCCACTAGCTAATTTCAATTATAAAATACAAACTATTCTCTTTTTATCATAATTCAACTTAGATTTATTAAGCATAGACTATCAAACCATTTAAGGAAAGTATAACCTATCAAAGTATCATCTAAGTTAAAATTACTATTCATGATAAGAACAAAAATAAGATAATAATCCTAGAATTCACAAGCATAACCTATCAAACCATTTAAGATAAGTATAGATTATCAAATTCTTCTTCTACCGATTAGTTTTCTAGTTAATTATCCTAAACATGAATATTTTAAGTGAAAGAGAATAATTCATACAATATAAAGGAAATTAGACTAGCATCATATAATTCTAAGAATCCTACAAGAATTAATTTCTCATCTTAAAAAAAATAAAAACAAGAAGAGAAAGAACTAATTACAAAAATAAAAAGAAAAGAAAAATCTAAACTATGAACAAGAAATAAATCTAACTACAAAGAATAAAAATCTAAACTACAAAATAAATTACAGAAATTAAATGCAAGAAAATAAATCTACTCTACAAATTAAAGTGCAAAAAGAAATAAAAAGATAAGAAAATAAATCTACACTACAAGCATGAATGTAAATCTAACTAATAAGTAATAATAAAGAAATTACAAAAAAGAAATAAAAGAGGAAAATAAAAGAAATGCAAACCTTCAAATTGGTCTTCATCTTCATCCTTATCATTCAACAAAGAGGAGAAAAGAAAATTTAAAGAGGAGAAAAATTATTATTATTAATTGCAACAAAAGTTAAAGTTTTTGGAAGGCCTTCTCAATTAAGAGTAGCCCTCCTCTCCAAATAGAGTTACAAAATTTTTCACACCTTTAGCCCCTCAATCTCTACCCCTATTTATAGCAAACATTAGTGAATGAGAGCCATTGGATCGAAATCTTATCCAAAAATATCAATTTTTCGTCTTTGATTCGTAACAAACTGCCTAGTGTATCGATACCAGCATCGATAGGGGTATCGATGCTGGCATCGATACAGGCATCGATGCGGGCATTGATGCCCCTATCGATGCTGGCATCGATGCCTGCCTCTCTTCTGTTGCTGTCCGCAGAATCCCTTGTTGTTTTGTTTTTGGGCTTTGGACTTTGGCTTTGCTTGACTTTTGGGTTTGGATATTTTTCTTCTTTTGGGCTTCTGGATAATTTGGAAATTGATTTTCCAATGGGCTTTTTTACTTTATTTCTTTATTTAATCAACGGGTTTTTGTTAAGAGATTGACGTTTGAGATTTATTCTTCATTAACCTGTAATTAAAAGATAAAAATAATTATTAGTGGTATATTTATTCATATAAAATAGATAATAAGGGTATAAAACTGTAAAAAAATGTGATTATCAAATTAACATTGAACTTTGCACACAAGTCCATAAGCTTTTTGTTATTAGCAATACAAGTGTTTAGTGTTGAATCTAAGGTAGATATGTATTTTTTCATTTGATTCAACTTATCATTGTGCATACAAGCATTGTTACTAGAAGTAGGATGATTATTTATCATAGATTTTAATTTATGTACTTCTAACATGGCATCACATTTTTTATGAACCAACCTAGCATTTTCTAATCTTAAATTTTCATTGCATTCTTTAAGAATTATATTTTCATTTGCAATGAAATCAAACTTAGTGACTAGTGTTTCATGAGTGGATTTCATATTAACATATTTACTTTTTACATCAATATAGCAATTGTATAATTTTTCAAACTCAAGAGCAAGCTCATCAAAAGTAATAATATCATCGTTATCAAGCTCGCATACCTCACTAGGGTTATCACTTAGTGGTAGTGTACATGGAGATGAGGCTTCTTTAAAACTTAAAGTGGGATTTTCCAACACTTGTTGAATAGCCTCCAAGTCACCTTGATGTGCTTCAATAAATTTCCATAAGGCGTAAGCACTATGAAGATAAGCAAATTTGTTAGAAAAGAAAGAGTAAAAAGCATTAAGCAAATATTCTAACAAAAACTTGTTCGTATTAAACATTCTATTATCATCTTTATTCCACTTGGATTTTTCCGAAGTGGGAACAATATAAGCATCCTCAATAATCTCTCATAAATTTAATTGTTTAGATTGAACAAAAAGTTTGAATCTAACACGCCATTGAGCAAAGGGAAAAATATCCAAATGAGGAGTAGCATTAATAGCATAACCTAAACTAGATGAATCATACATAACCATAATGATTGTATGTAAGAATTAAAATGAAATCAAAACTAGATTAGCACAAATACGATAACTTGGATATTTAACTCAAGACGATTAGACCTTAAATCAAAGAGTACCACGCTTTGATACCAATTGTCAGACCCTAGAGGGGGGGGGGGTGATTAGGGTCTTATGCTAATCTAATTCGATTTAAATGCCAATTAAAGCTAATTAATAAGTTATCCTAGTAAATATAAAATACAACAAGATATGTGAGGTAGGATAAGCAATATGAACAAAGAGATTTATCCTATATGGTAAAATATATGGAAAGATATATAAACAACACAAGAGAAAAACAATCAAAACTAAAGATACAAAAAAGATAGGGCAATATAAACAATGCAAACACACAATATGATCACAGAGTTTGGGCCTTCTATCATATGTCTCCGCTCCCTACTCTCGGGGAGGAATCCACTATCACAACTGGGTTTTCTACGCTTATCTGAACAACGTTTACACCATACAATATCGATTTTCTAGTTCACTGAAAACTCTACAACTCACACACTTGCAAATACACTTCACACCCTCTAAGTGTTGGCCTAGCCCGTGTCCTCCTCCTCAAGTGCTTGGATACAACCTCTCCCTAGGTTCGTCAACCGACACCACTCCTCTTAAATTCGACCCCGTCTCTCACCACGCACTACTCTCGATGTACAAGTGTATTACAAGTGATACTCACAATATAATTTCAAATACAAGGTTTTGTACTCTATAATGAATGAGAACACAATGAAGCTCACTCTCACTAATTCACACACCAATACCCAATAATATATAGTATGAAATAATCTAAGCTCAATAAGGGTGTGTGGGAAAAATAAGAACAATGAAAATCTAAATCAATTAAATATAGCAAGATATGAATATGAAATTGATAATCGATAAGCTATATGAAAGAGTTTAGATAAACTTCTCTGAGAACACAAAGAACTGAAGAGATGATGATGAGGATGAATTCCTCGATTGAAATTGAAAGCTTCTTCTTTGTGAAAAACTTCTCTTTTGAAACAAGGCTTGAAACAAAGCATTAAACGCTACTTAAACACTTATAAACTTGATTAAACAGATCTCTTGGTTGGTCAGAATGTTAAATGCACTGTGGTATTTATAACATCACAAAACATTAGCAAGAACCTAAGAAAAAGGACCAAAAAACCATAAGAAGACAAAAACATAAAATAGCCGTTAGAGTGTTATGAGTCAACTCAGTACTATTCATGAGTCGACTCATAAGTAGCCGTTACAGGCTAAAAATTAACTTATGAGTCGACTCATAAAATTCATGAGTCGACTCATCATGCATGGGTCGACTCATCATGCATAGGTCGACTCATGAAATTATGGGTCGACTCAGCAGAAACAAAACTCAATTTCCAGCACACTTCATGAGTCGACTTATGATAGGCATGAGTCGACTTAACCTGATGGGACGACTCATGATGTTTGTGACTCGACTCATCAGAAGCAAATATTAAACAACACAGCAATTTATGAGTCGACTCATTATTGTTCATGAGTCAACTCATGAACACAGGAAAATATCACTTTTGAGCTTTGTTAAAAAATATCAAATAAATTCTAAAAAAT
>BQKN01064413.1:397065-451559 GCA_022839385.1 Asparagus kiusianus | reverse complement strand
ATATATATATATATATATATAGTTTTATTGGTTTGGTTTTCTCTCTCCTCTCTCTACTGTTCACGAAACTCGCCACCCTACCTCTTCTTTTCTCTCTCACGTTCTCCACTCCCTCTCCCATCCTCGTTTCTCACGCCGCCTTCAACCCTCTATCAACCACAGCCGCCACCATTTCTCCCCTACCACCGCATCCACCTTCCCCTCCCTAACAATCAGATCTCACCATCGCCGACCAGCCCCACCGTCAACGTCCGACGAACCCCCAGCTATAGTTGCCAACACAACACCACCCTCTCCTCCGCTCGCCCCCCACTACCATCATCACCCATCTTCTCCCCCTCGTCCACTTTCTCTCCCGCAGCAGCCCCCGCTCCGACCAGCATCCCCTCTCCCCTACTCACCTCCGGCCATTACCCCGTCTCAGCTCCCAGCCGCTCAGCCTTGACAGAGCTCTGACCAGCCTCCGACGCGCCACCCTTAACAGACCCGACACCAACCACCTGAGATCCGCTGAACTCCTCTTCCACCCCTTGTAGCCTTCGCCGACCACCGCCTGCCACCTAGCCCCGACTCCAGCCCCTCATGCCCGCGTCCATGCCCTTTGTCGATCCCCAACCAGATCTGTCTGACCCCCTGCAGCAGCCCTCCCCATGACCGTCTCCAGCATCGCCTTTGAGATCTACTACAAACATCTCACCGATGACCTGCACCACCTTCAGATTCATCATCGAACGTCGTGCTCTACCCGTGCTCAGATCAGATCTGTGTCACACCGTCAATGTCGATTCGTCAACGAAAAACTCGTAGGCAAGATCCTTCTTGCTCAGAGTTGAATTTTATATTTTTTTAAGATTTATCTGCATATTAGTTTGTGATATGATTATCTGCGTAGGATTATTGATGAATAATATTAGATAAATAATAATAATATGATAAATAGCATTTTCAGAATAATTATGATAAATTAAAAGAATTTATTTCGACAGCGGAATCATTTTTAGATAATTATGTTAATTTTAAAGGAATTTATCTTGAAAAAGAAATTATTTTAGAAAAAGGGATTATTTTGGAAAATAAATTAAAGGAACCAATTTTGCAAAAGGATTATTTCAAGTAAATAAATTTATTATTTTAGAAGATTATTTTAGAATAATCTAATGATTCAAATTCTCAGATTTAATTACCTGATATGTCATGATATTATTGCACATGATTTATTATGTCTTGTTGCGATAGAGAACCGTTGATAGTTATGACTTTGTGGTCTCGTGCGTTATGAAAAGACTTAATGACATGTGTGAGTGTGTTGACTGAGTTTAGGTGGTGAATCCGAGTTTCAATGAGGTTTATGGATGACTTAGAAACTACAAGAGAGTTGGGATGGGGAAGTCATGATCCATGTGATCGGATAAGACTGTTGGTGTATCTTCCAGACTAGAACCAGTGAACCGTTTCGCACTAGGGTTAGTTTGTTGGGCTAAGTGAACCGTTTCGCACTTGGTCAGTGAAATCGTTTCGTCACCCGAGTTTTACTTGAGTTCGGACTAGGCCAAAATCGGATTGCGTGTAGTCCTCTCACCGAACCGTTTCGCGGGTTTGGATGCACGTAGGGGATTTGTGAACAGTCAATTATCCGGTGATATGAGCGTTGGTTCCATGTGAGATGTGACTAGTGACCTGTTATAGAATGGCTAGTTACATGACCTCGTTTTTGGCTAGGTATGATTTCTTGTGAGATGTAGGCCAGTTGTGTTTCTTTCATACATAGATTGGGGTTAATATTTAATTATCTACAATTTGAGACATATAATATATACATGAGGGTTTCCTTGTTTGGATTATTTCGTTTGACGTACTACGTCTCGAGTTGTAGATTTTTAAGAATTAATTTTATCTAGTTGTATGACTTTGGTTACTTGGATGATTACTCTGATCGCTTGCTGCATGATCGACTCGTTACTTGATTAATTTTGTTAAATTTCTAGTTGCACGTCCTTTTGTCATTTCTATTATCGTATCGATTTTTACTTTGGTTTGTTCTATTTTCTTTTGTGGGGTCTTGTCGTGTGCCATGCACGCTGATGTACACCTGTTTTCTCTGGTATACGTCAGACTTAGAGGAAGAATAGGTTTAGTAGGAGCCAGAGCATTCTCAGCAGGAGTGCCTAACGGGCAGAGCAGAAGGAGTCGAAGCTTATTCCTTGATGGTTCAGTTTACTTTTGTAGTTCTTTTTTTTCATTGATCGATGTATTTTTGTATCTCTTCGATATTCATTTGTTCAGTTTTGTATAAGGGCATGTTGACCCGAATATTATGTCTCGAATGTTATCCCATTCATGATATGATATTTTTTATTTTGAGTTTGTCTATCATATTCTTGCTGATTATGATCGGGGACCTGTGACTTCACATTGTATTTATTTTCAGACGCTTAGCGTATTAGATTGAGAAGAGAAGAAAAGGAAAAAAATGATAGTGTATATTTTTTCTCAATCTAATACGTCGTGGGCTTGTTCACGTTCCGATTCTAGGGTATTTTGGGAAGTGGAGTGTGACAGAGATGCAGGCCCTTCAGATGCTTCGTCAAGAAGACTCTATTGCTGCTGCGTCTTTCGAGACTAAGATCCGAAGGGAGGTTGAGGATCAGGTCCAAGCAGATCGGGTGAGGAAGATAGCCGTCGCTAAAGCTGAACTTGCCTCCTTCATTGAGCTGGCGTAGGTTTGACAGAGTGGGTCAATATTTTGAGGCTCTTCTTGTTTTATCATGACTTTGTTTTGAATGTATCATCATAACTTTTAAGTTAGCTATGAATGGAATTATGCTTTCTTTGTTTATCTATTGCCTTTTCTATACCCCATGTGTATGTTTCCCCTTGGTGATCGACCCTTGGGATTTTTTGGCAAATCCCCAGCCCTCAACGGGTTTGATATGCCTTTACCGATTACCGATTGAATCGGGCTAGCCGTACTATTCCCCTCAGCACGATGAGTTATCGAGTAGTTTCTCTTAGGTTTAATACTACGACTTCTCCTCTAACCTTAGCCGTTGGAGGTGTGGGTTTGAGTTAATTATAATCGTTAGGTCGTAGTTTGGTTGTATCGTCACAACTTAAACTAAAACGACCGTTACCTGCGGGTGCGCCCGGAGGGAATGTCAATAGGTTGTATCGCTTGGTAGGTCTGACTATGCAGGTGAGCTCGACACTTCAGATGAGCTAGACCTATCAGGCGAGCGGAGTAGTACATACGAGATTTGCCTTCACAGGCGAACTAGGTCAAACAGATGAGCGGCTCAGGCGAGACTCGTTCTCACCGGAGAAGCAAGCTTGATGTTTGCAGGCGAGTTTCAGTTTTGCAGGCGAAATTTGAAATGGTGGAGGGCGAGCCACGTGTTTGTAGGAGAAATTCGTCCTCACAGGTGAAGTTCGAATTGGCAAAAGGCGTGCCACGTGTTCGTAGGTGAACCTTTGTGCCCTCCAGCTAAGGCCGCATGGGCTCGTCAAGTCGCATTAAATGCGAGTCTAAATGCGAGTCGACAAGGCGACATCGCTTCCGTGCGCCTCGCTCGATGACGAATCATGGCCATAGTTTTTGAATCCGTCCGTTAGATTCAGTCATGAATTTTGGTTCGAGCTCTGGGTTTCGACTCGCCCGACCCGTTCCCTGTTTTGACGGTTCCTCTGTAACCGCCAAAAACCAAACTATTGAGATCGATCTGAACCGTCGATTTTGATCGTGGCCACGCCTCTCAGCCGCAAGCGTCTCGCCTTTAAATAGGCTTCGTCCCCTTCCTTTGAGGACTATTGTGCTTAGGAATTTCTACTTGCTTGAAATTTTTGGAGAGAAAAAACTCCAGCTTCATCTCTGACTTTCCAATATGGCGCCAAAAGCTAAGAAATACATTCCGAAGGGAAAGGGTCCCGGTCGCTATCCTGGTAGCGTTGCCGCCGGTACGGCTACCAGCGCTTCCGAAACATACTTGGATAAGTCTAGTGGGTCGTTTATCGACTTCGCATTGACGACCAATGCTGGGTCAGAAAGATGACCACTGCTCGTCTTCTTCAATGGATTTTGCCACTTTTGGCAATTTTCCCGATTTGGGTGAAACTGGCCTTTTTCAGGCGGATTCAGCTTTCATCGGGTGAAGGCGACTTCTGCTTTGACAGGCGAAATCGGCTTTCATCGAGTGAAGGCGAATTCTGCTTTGACAGGAGAGTTCTGGTTTTGTCAAGTGGATTTGCCCCTTATTAGGCGAATTCAACACTTGCCAGGCGAAATTGGTTTCGCCGGGCGAGATTCGCCTATTTGGGGGACTCAAGAAAGTTTTTGACTCCTAAAGTGGATCCTGTTCTAACTCCTCGGCTTTGCCTTGCAGCCACTTTTTCTGACGAGGTCCTCCTGAAAGGCATAGCCATTGGTCTTGCCGGTAGCACAGGCTATACGATGCCTTCCTAATTCCCTCTTTTTGATCCTATGCCCGCGTTTGCTACTGACAAGCCGGATGAATTGGTCAAGAGAGTGACCAACGGGCACCACTTGACGTTGCACGAGTTAACAACACATGTAGCGTTGACAGACGTGGCTAGGGCAGAGCTAAAAAAGCCTTAGTTCTTGTTTGGTGATGCCACTACTGACCCTTTGGCTCTATTGCTTGGGGAGAGCAGATGGCTCCGTGTTATGGATGGAGTCCACTACTATCTTCCCAGTATGCTGAGAGGGTTCTCAATTATTGAGTTGCGGTCGCTTGTGATTCTAAGAACGATAAACTAGGATCTGACTCCAACTCAAGACGGGGTGATTTGAGGGGTCTTCACGGGCTCCACGGTTGGGTATGGGGTTGACAGTTCTTGCAAGCGCGTCACCGCTCTGCGTCCTGGCTTGCTGCATAATGAATTGCCCGTCGGGGAGACGACTGCGGTGGCGGAGACCTTCCGAGCTGGGGGATAGTTTCTCCAGAAGAACTTCAGGGCTCCAGGGCGGATTCACTCTGCGTTTGGTAGCAACATTTGGTGGTCTAAGATTACCGAGTACATCTTGGCTGAGAATTCTGACCTTACGGGTTCAGATCTATACGTGGCTATCCAGGCCACTCAACACGGTGTGAAGATCAACGCTCCTTAGTATCTTAAAACTTTATTGTCCAGACAGTGGTACGTTCTTCACTCCCAACGGTGAGCTTGGTATAACTCTCCATGAGATGTATGACGTGTCGGGGTTGCCTTTGGGAAGCTTCCCTTACGAAGAGTACGTACCAGGTCAAGATGAGATTGACCACCTTTCGGCCTGGTTCTCTCTAATAGTAGAGACTTTATGGGAGCTGCTCGGCCACTACCACATATGCCTTAACACCCTAGGGGCAGTGGACCATAAAGGCAAGAAGAAGAGGGCTCCGGGAATCAGTCATAAGAATTGGGCTAACTACATGTTCCCGAAAAATAATGTCAAGGGAAGGCCTATTCTGCCGTTGGATGAGTATGACTAGGCCGAAGTGGAGAGGCAGATGGCCGAAGGGGGAGCTGCCGGGACCCTTGAGCATGATGAGGGTGGGTTCAAATTTAGGACGACCTTCTAATCGTTCCATCATTAGGCTAGGTACCCTATATCCGGCAAGGCTCTGTTCGTGGGATACCTCATGCTGTGGTTAAAGAGATGCGTGGTTCCTACCCACACTTTCGAGGCGCTCCCGGTGGAGGTTGTCTATCTCACGGTTCGTTTGGCCTACTGGAAGGCCTTATGTGTTGGTGTCGGCGATGGTGGCATGCATCCATCGGGGACTTTGCAGGTTGACTGCCTAATTTTGTCGTGTGTCGTACGTCGACGAGGGGGAAGGCGAAGTCGCTAAGACTCCTAATTCCAGAGTGGGGTTGCCGTATACCTATTTGATGGCATGTTCGTTTATCACTACGAGTGCTTGATGAGTGTCCCAGTGGCTCTCCAGGAAGGAGGGTTCGTCTCGTTCGTCCAACGACTGGAGAAATGCTTTTGGAAGTGTAGAGAATTCCCAACATGAGGAAGATGTTGTCCCACTTCGGTCACTATAATTTTCACCGATTCTTCCCTTACTTCATTGGCGGAGGGTATGGCGAATCCCTTCGGGATGTATCGACGGTGGACCATAACACCGTTCTCTCCTGTGGTGCCTTTCGATGGCTGGTGAATATCCAGCCGGGGTATCACGTTTTGCGAACATGCCCTATGTGCTACCTTGAGCCTTATATTCCTTGCAGGGTTGCCTGTCAGTTTGGGTATGACCAGCTATACGTAGGAAATATTAACACTCATTTACATTATGAAGGAGAGTTAGTGGACGGTACATGGGGCTGGTTCTGGACCCATACTGACTGCACCAACGCGCATTTTGAGCTACCCGCTAGAGATCACGATCTCCACCACACGCTCCTCTATTGCCGGTGGTATCGGGGTGCCAGCTCTAATCCTGAGGGCTTCCATTTCCAAAGCTCTTGTTTGGCAGAACATGGGCGCCGCCCGAGGGCAACTTCCCGCCCATCGAGATGAAGGTATCGTCAAACCGTCGAGGAGTGGTTTGAAGAGGTCCTCCCTGAAGATACCAAGGATCTTTACACCGGTTTAGGGGACTTCGGGGCCTTTGAGGCTCACGCTCCGCCTCCTTACCCTCAGTTAGACCCTGTTGGTGAGCAGAGAGTATCTGATGAGCTGGCCTGGGCGGGTAAACGCCTAGAACAGGTCCGGGGAGCGATAGCTGGGCGGATGGGGATGCCCGTTCTTGCTCTTGGTAGTTCGCCTCTCTCTAAACGGCAACGGGAGGCCGAGGTCAGAAGCTCAAGGGTGGAGGTGGTCAAGAAGGTCCGTCACGAAGAGACGGCGGAGACCACCAGAGCGGTGGAGAGTCAGGTCGCGGCGCCTCCTATGTTCATTCCCGGGGTGACCGCCCCTATGATTGGGGCCACCGTGCCTGGCTTATCTGCCATGTTAGGGACAGTCCCCTTAACTTCGGGGGTTGTCCCCTTATCGCCTGATGCGGGACATCAGGCGAGGGCGTCAACGATTCCAACGATTGCATCCGAAGGTAAGTTTTAATATCGTGTCTTCGGGTACAAGGTTAAATTTATACTTTCTAATGTTTGTGTTGATTCAACGTAGGCATGGCTGAGGGGGCGTTCCCCATTCCTTCTGATGAAGAGGAGGGAACCGGAGATGAAGAGGAGCTTGGTGACTCAGGTAAGAGGAGGATCGTACGTTGTTGATCTGCTCATTTCGAACTGCTAACGGGGCTATTCTCAGAAGTTACCACTAACTTTCTTCCTGTATCTGCAGCTGCTCTACCCTTCGAAGCGAATGGTAAAGAGAATTCTCCATCTAGGGCTGGTTGGTCGGCTGGAGAGGAAGATGAAGATGATGCCTCAATCCATGAGGCGATGTCGGGCGAGGAGGAGGCGTCAGTTCATGAAGAAGTGTCACCCCAGCAAGGGGAAGCCCCGACTCCTGATGAGGTGTTGGTTGCTGACGAAGCGTCAACCAAGGAGATTTTGATCCGAGGGGAAACACCAGCTTAGCTGGTGGACGCTCCTTCGTCCCCTATCCCCATGACTGTCGTAGTTACTACCAGATCTACAGTAGAGACTTCAACGGTACCGGTTCGACCCTCAGCTTTAGCGGTGTCTACCCCTACCTCTGCCATCGTGGATACCAGCTGTTTTCGTCAAAAGTTATTATTTTCATTGGCATTAAACCTGTTACACCATTTATCGATTGCAAGTTCAAACTGAAAGAAAAGTTGATCTTTTTATAAGATCTTCTTACACAATAAAAATTAAAGATTACAACTTTATCTAACAAAATGCAGCAGTAGTTTATCTCCTGTTGCTTTGCGTGAGATCTTTGTCTGTGCCGAGGACGCGTTAGTTCATGGACCACCGCAGATCAGATCCAGTTGACAAGTTTAATTATGCTCTTGTTTTACGAAGGTAACAATCGCAGCAGCGACAATCACGACCAAGCGAGATTGTGGCTCTTCTCGAGATCAAAACAAAGTTTGATCCGGAGGAAAGAGGGAGAGAGAATCTCAAATCTTTTGAAGGCTTTTTCTTTATGAAAAAGTTCGCCAAGATCTACCAATTCTCTTCTAAAATTCATGGTCTACTATTCAATTGGACAGCATCTCGCCCTTAGATTTCAGATCCTTTTAAACGAGGGCCCTGGGCTTCTATTTATAGGCTTTTGTCACCGTGTTTTCTGATAAGATCAAGTATTTTGACGTCATCTGCAGTTAATAACTGCCCAAGTGCACTTAAGGATAGCTTCAGAATAGTTAGGGAGGTCCTGGACGTAAGAATTCTAATAAAACATCAAAATCCACATTTTGGGAAGTTTCGATAGGCCCAGATAGTCTTGGAGACTCGGAGCTGTGCGAGTCACCATTTGGTGACTCGGAGCTGTGCGAGTCACCATTTGGTGAGCGAGTCACCATTTGGTGATGTAGGCGTATAAAACTGCCTATAGGTCCCTTAACACAGCTCGACGACGTCGATTCGACAAACCAACCATCGGGCGACGTATCCAAACACGATCGTTAGTCCACAACACCGAAGCCAAGTGATACGCGACGAAGCGGATTAACGAGGCTACGAGGCTAACGAACCGCACGCAAACAACGGAAGAAATCCACTCGCGTGCGGAATCAAGCTAACGGTTTGGTGAGTCAATGAGTCATCCAACTATAGAACGGATTCGAACTCGAACACCGAAGCAGATTTACTACCAAATCAGAGTCCGAATCAACGACGAAGCTCGGATAAACCGATGACCACGAGACCGGACAACCGACGCAACGGCGAACACTCCGGGAAAAGCTCGGCCAAGGCCGAACCGCTCAGGTGGCTCACCGAGCCACCAAGGTGGCTCGGTGGCCGAGCCACCAAGTGGTGGCTCGGCCAAGCCACCTAGGTGGCTCGGTGGCCGAGCCACCTTGGTGGCTCACCGAGCCACCCTGTGGTGGCTCGGCGGCCACCGAGGTGGCTCGGCCACCACCGAGCCACCTCTAGGTGGCTCGGTGGCCACCAAGGTGGCTCGGCCACCACCGAGCCACCAAGGTGGCCGGCCGAGCCACCTTTTGGTGGCTCGGTGGCCGAGCCACCTGGTGGCCGAGCCACCTGGTGGCCGAGCTACCCCCCTCCCGAGCCACGGATCTGGGCCCAGATCTGAGCCCAGATCCGCTTTCAGAAGCCTATAAATAGAGGGGGTTGGCTCATTTTTCAAGGGTTGGATTTTAGAGAGCCGAAACTCTGCTAGATTGAGAATTAAACTTGGACTTTTGGAGCTTTGAAGATTCAACTTCCAGATCTGGTTCTTAGCGATCATCCACGCCAAATAAGGCAGGAGTTCGAGAGAGATCAGATCTGAGATCTACACGGTGTTCCTCCGGATCAAAGCTTGGCCTTTGATCCCAAGAAGAGTCTCGAATTCGCTTGGTCGATTTCGATAACTTGGGCTATTATTTCCTTAGCGAAATAATCCCCTCAGCTGTTATTTCCTTCGTGAGATAACACCTGCCATACTGTGTAGATCCGACCGGACCAAGATCGTGCAGTGGTCCACGGATTAACCCCGGCGCAGGCAAAGAACCCACACAAGCGAGAGACCGCAAAACAGGATCTCGTGATTCATTCGGCATAAAAGGAAAGTTGTAATTTTTTATTTTCTTTTTTGATTTTGTTGTAACCGGATCTTATAGAAAGACCGGATCTTTTGTAATCGATAAACTATTACTTGAGAAAGCAATGAATTCAATGAAGGCAACTTTCACCGCGAACAGGCGACTCGGAGCTGTGCGAGTCACCTAGCCAGTTGTTATGTCTTTTTGACTCTTTTGGTTATTTGCATTTCCTTTGGTTCGCTTGCTTTCCCCTTTATGCATGTTTCATCAATTTGTTGACTTGTGCGCTTTTACCGATTCGCTTCATGCGTTTCATCGTCGTCAGATAAACTTCTTTGACTCGGATAATATCATTCATCATGTTCTCTTTGTCTTGACCTGTGTGTGGGAACCCATAGGTAATTTTTGACGTCTACAGATATCCCATCCAAAGTGTTTTTGTCTCGTTTCTTTTATGGAAGAGCCTGGAATATTTTGGACATAATAGACCCAGCCTTCAATCAGTGTAATCGGACCTGTAATCAGCTCTCAGCTTCTTCGGTCTTTAATTTACTCAGTATTTTGTCAAATAGATGAAGTTCTTTTGGTGCTGTGTTTATCGTCTGACTGCTGTTGAAGTCTTGAAGTAAAACTGGTGTGTAAGTTTTTGAACTTAGCTCGCGCCATCGAGTTGACTTTGAACTGATCATCTTCATCAGAATTCATATCCATAGTTTTATTTTGGTGAAGCTATTGGTGCGTTGATCGACGTTAATACAGTTTATACTCGTTCGTTAACTAGAGTCTATACAGTTTAAACTCTTAAGGCGTTGGAGTTAGAAGGACTAGTTTATACTTGTATACTCATGGGAGTTTAGCCGGGTTATCCTTAAGAATAATCTGAATGATATTCTCTAGGAACTTCTCGGTAAAGATAATAGTTTAGACTATATACCTATTGGAGTAGGAATACGGGTCCCGTATACGTCGAAAATACTCGAAAATGGGTAAAAATACCTGTAAATTGGTCAAACAGCTTGTCACTCGTGCGAGCCAGTAAATGGTGGCTCGCATGCGTGCGAGTCACCATTTGGTGACTCGCATGGGTGCGAGCCAGTTGAGAGGATTAGAAGCGGTTTTGGTTAGGTTGGTTTAGAACTTGGTTTAATTCCGGCTCGGCTTGGTTTGCTTTGGTTCGAACTGGGTTTGGTTCGGTTCGAAGCTTTTTTAAATACCTGACTTCTTCTTCTCCTTCTCCTTGTCGTTTCAAATTTCTCTACAAGCCATTTCCTAAAGAACCATTCTCTTCTTCAAGAACTCCTCTCCCCAGAATTCTTGTCTCCTATTCTCTTCAAATTTCTAAGATCTTTCTCAAATTCCCCTAAGTTCACGAATTGGAAGCTAGGGTTTCATTTGGATTTTGATTTGGGCTCGAGCACTTGTGGGTTTTCTTGGCAAAGCTTCATTTTCCTTGATCTTTCATCTAACTCAGGTAAGAACTTCATTCCTACTTCTTCGCTTCTTCATCTTCAATTTTGGGTCTTTGAGGTTAGGGTCGAAACCCTAGTTTTATTTTCAATTTGATTTACTTTCCAAATCCAATAGGAATTCGAACTTTTCCTCCTGGTGTTCTGAAGATCTAGAGCTTCCTCTTCACGAGTTTCTCAAATTCTATTTCATCTCAGGTAAACCCATGCTCGAACTTTCCATCTCATTTGAACTTTAGGCTTTGTTCATGGATAAGTATCGAGCCCTGTTGTTTAATTTTGATTTTGGAGTAGATTGAAAGCTTTAGTTTCGTATGAGATCAATGTTGTGTAGATGCCACACCACCTTGGTTGTTGCCTGAATCTGGTTGAAGTTAGGACTGAGTCTGTGGCTGAACGATCATGACCTGAGCCTTTAGTTTTATTACAACTGGTCACCTAGTTTGTATTTGTAGTCATGTATGAAAACTGAACCCATGTCTCGGTGGTGATTTCCTTTTTGTGGTCGCCAAGTTCGGCTGTGTATACTTTGCATTCCAATCAAGTCAAAGCCCTTGGATTGTTTGGATTTAGTTGGAAGTGGTAGGATTGAGTGGGGATTAAGTTCTCAATTTGTGGGAAATATTGAGGTTCTCAACTCCTAAATTTGTGCCCGGCTGAAACCTTTTTGAGACCTGTAATCATGGTTGAACTCTTGTACACACGAATTTGGCCGAACTTAGGCTTACAATCCTTAGGCCTTTTAGTCATGCACAAGAATCGGATTTGTAGGCACATCGTGCTTTCTTGTTTGGCTATGTGTTTATCTCAAACCGAAACTCTAAGATATTTGGCTTGATCTGAGCTATCATGGGCTGAAACTGAATCTGTATCAGGCCCACTATGTAGGTTTAATCGGATTTTTAACCGATAAATCCTATTTCGTAGAATAGCACCATTTTCCATTTGTAGTAGCTTGCTATTTCTTAACCTCTAACATAATCGAACTGTTAACTCTTTTTGCAGATATGTCTCCCAAGAGATCCCACGTTCCTAGAGGTCGTTCGATGACTCAGTCGCCCGAGGTGACGCCCTTTACTTGCACAGGTATAACTTCATCATTTCTTTTTATTCATGAACTCAATATCTCATTCTACATATTACATCCCCGCTTTGTTCTCCTTAGTGAGGCAATCGGAAAGAGCCGCCACTCTCCTTCGTGAGAGTGGACACTTCACAAGACTTGTTTCGCTTGGTCGAGGCATGTCTAAATTAACTTGGGGCGATTTCCTACTGCGTTATATTCTAGAGGGCGGGTATATTATTTTGTTATTCGCGTGACGATATATCCCGTACTTCGTGTGTATAACATAGTTCTTAATCATCTCGCCTAGTTAATAAGCTCTTTTATTTTCTTTTAGCCAAAATTCATTATGAATATGTATCCTGCATGATGTCCTCATTTTACTCTCCTTGGCAAGGTAATTAGGAAGAGCCGCCACTCTCCTTCATGGGAGTGGACACTTCACGAAACGTGTTTCCCTTGGTCGAAACATGTTTTAAGACATATGGGGCGATCTTATGTTGTGTCGCGTTACGTGGGCTAGGGTATGTTATCGAGTTATTCGAGCGGTAACGTACCTTATCCTTTACGTGCACGATGTGATTGAGATTGTCTTGCCCTTTATAAGGTCATGACTCTATCTTACAGCTCGTGAGATGAGTTTAACGCTTATACTGTCTTAACATAGGTACTTATAACCGTGTCAATAATCGTTAATTGTTTTACCTCAGTTAATTTTCCCTCGAGGGCACTCAATGCTCTCGGAGTGGGAGGTCGCTCTAGTGAGGCCTACGCCACCATTGACGAACCAATCCCTGTACCGACGGCCCCTCAATTTGCTTCGGATGCATCAGATGAACTTCAGCAATTAATATGGAATGGAGAGCATCGTACCTTAAGGCAACTGATTACGGATGTGCCTTTAGTGAAGGACCCAAGTTCTACACATCCGTTGAGGAAACCGGAGTATCTGTTCAGCGATTCTACTGAAGATCCAGCTGCTATATCTTTAGAAGCCAAACAATGGCTACATCATGATGACGATAGGCCTTTATACCTTCCTTTAATTCCTCGTCACCACTCACTCATAGAACTTCGATGTCAAGCTGTCCTGCGAGAAATGTCGTTCGTGTTAACGAAAGAGCACGATCGCGTTCATTACGGATATGTTACCTACGGTACAATTCCTGGATCAAGTGATCAGAATTGGATAATCGGGTTACATCCGGGGGTCTTGGGATTGAATGATCCACCCAGGGATGAAGTCTTTACCGTGGCCAACACTGTGAAGAACTGACTTACGAATTTAGGTCGAGATATGCCAGTAACCGGTCGCCGATGTTTTGGTTAGGTGCACTTGTCTGACAAGCTTTGGTGGACCTACTTAAGCTATTATATCCTAAACCGGTTCGAGGTCGAGTTGAAAAGGAGTGGTTTATATGAAACAGTCTGTGCCACTACTTATGGACTGACAATAAGTGTTCCCTACTTCCTGGTGCTATTGGAGATTTACAATCCTGACACCAACACATTCTTGACCAAGCATAGGGAGTTAGGGTTAGTGTTGCACGAGATGCATAAGGTGTCAGGCCTCCCAATGGGTAGTATGATCTATCAAGAATATTTTCCTTCTGACCAAGAGCTACGGCAGCTTTGCGGATGCCCGATCTCTATGACACTTTTTGGGATCTCACCTGCCACTACCACATAGCCTTGGCAGGTGCCGATCCGCTATCCAAGAAGACACGACCACAAATAAGTCTGAAGAAGTTTGCAGATTATTTGTTCAAGAATCTGGATAACAGTCTGGGTGAGGCGATATGTGGACTGATGTTCGCGGGAAAAATTGATACTTTCTTCATTGACGATTCCATTGCACTCTTCAATAACAACTTTTTGCGTTACAGAAAGATCCGGTCTTTTTATAAGATCCGGTTACAATGAAAATCAAACAAAAAAGAAATAAAAATTACAACTTTTCTCTTGTTTACCGAACAAATCACGAGCTCCTGTTATCCGGTCACTCGCTTGGGTGGGTTGTTTGCCTGCGTCGGGGTTATTTGCCGTGGACTACCGCGTGATCTTGATCCGAACCAATCTACGCAATATGACGGGTATTATTTCACCAAGGAAATAATAGCCGGAGGGATTATTTCACCAAGGAAATAATCGCTCAAATCTCGGGATCAAAGACCAAGCTTTGATCCGGAGTATAGCAACGTAGATCTGAAGATTTGATTCTCTCGAACTCCTGCCTTTTATGATGCGGGTGCTCACCACGAACCAGATCCAAACGTCCAAGTCTTCAAGCCTTCGAAAAACTCAAGCACGAGGTCTCAATCCGGCAGAGTTTCGGCTCTCCAAAAGTTCTTCCAAAAGTCCTCCAAAATGATGAATCACCTGGCCTATTTATAGGCAACCAGATCTGTGCATTTAGCACAGATCTGGTCGGCCACCTCAGGGTGGCTCGGCACTGGGCCGAGCCACTCTGAGGTGGCTCGGCTTTGGCCGAGCCATCCCGAGGTGGTTCGGTTTTTGCCGAGCCCCCTTGGGGTGTTTTCCGTCGTTTCCCGTCTTTCGGTTCTGTATTTGATTTGTCCGGACTTTGATTTGATAGTCCGGGTTTTTATTTGGCAGTAAATCCACCTTTTGAGTTCGAATCCGTTTTATGGTTGGACGACTCGTTGACTTTCCGAACCGTTGGATTGGTTCCTCACGTGAATACGTTCCGTTACTCGCGTGCAATTCGTTAACCTCGTCGCCTCGTCACTCGATGGTTCGTTGTTTTGTTGAATCACCGCGTCGAGCTGTGCTAAGGGACCTATAGGCAATTTTATATACCTACAGATACCCCCTCCAAAGTATTTCAGCCTCGTTCTTTTATAGAAGGGTCTAGAATGCTTTGGATATGATTGCCCTCACCCTCAGTCGGTGTAATGGGACCTGGAAATGACCTTTGTTCTGTATTCCTTCAATCCTTCAGGCTATTCGGTGCTTTGTCGAACGTCTGTAAGGGTTCCGGTGCTGCATTTATTGTCTGACCGTTGTCGGAATTTGAACTTGAAGTCGATTCCTGATTTTTTAAACTTTAGCTCGTGCTTGTTGGTTCAACATATAACTGACCCTCAATTGGTGGCGTTGAATCTTTATTTGCGACGCGTTGTCCGGCGTTGTGTCATTAAGTTATCCTTAAGAATATTTTTAGAAAAATATCCTCCAGGAACTTCTCAACAAAAAATAGGGAATAGTTTATCCTCGTATACCTTATTAGAGTATTTCTCATGCCCGAATGAGCTGAACCGGTACGATAACTATCTGAACCGGTCTGATAATGACCCAAAAAGGCAGTAATTTGGCTCAAAAATTCTTCCGATCTTTCCTAATGCGCGGGAGAGACCAAAATAAACAAGGGATTGAACCCTCGATCGATTTGAAGTTGTTTCGACGCTCAATTCAGCTTCAATTTGAATTCTGGTTCAATTCCATGACAAACTGGTTCAACCTGGTTCAAGACTGGTTCAACCTGGTTCAAACTGGTTCAGGACTGGTTCAAGACTGGTTCAGACTGGTTCAAGACTGGTTCAGACTGGTCTGGTCTGGTTCAGACTGGTCTGGTCTGGTTCAGCCTTATTTGTACTAATTTGGCTTGATCTGGTCTGGTTCAGTCAATTCTGGTCCGGTTCAGGGCTGGTTTGGGTCTGGTTCAAGGCTGGTTCACCTTTATAAAACCCTCTTTTCTCTCTCCTAGGGCCGGCCACCCTCTCCTCTCTTTTTTGGCTTTTCTCTTCCCTCAAGCCTCCTTTCTCCATCTAACCCTCAGATCTGTCTTAGATCTAGCTTTCCTTTGGATCCTGGACTGAGAAATCCCCCAAAAACTCCAAACAAAAGGTTTCTTTCAGGCCCCTCGAGCGTGTGGTTCAAGTTTCCTTAAAAATCTCATCTTTATTGGATCTCGGGCTTTTCTTCAGGTAAATCCTCTATAATCTTGGTCTATTTCGTGTTCAATCCAATGTATAGAGTCGTGGGATTGTATGTAAGGGTTGAGGGTGTGATTTGACGCCTCGAGCTTTTCTTTCAGGGGGGTAGAATTGATAAAGAGGGGATCTTTTTTTTCTAGATCTGATCTCTCAATTTATTTTGCAGCTCATTATGTCGCGTGCTTCGAGAGGTCGTTCCCCTGCTACGTCGGCTGATGGCGCGCTTCCCTCTTACGCTGGTGAGCTATTTTTGGCAATATTTGGAAATTTACAAATTAGCCCTTTTTTCTCTTGGAAATTTGCAAATTGGTCCTTTTACCCCACGTTGTTCTCCTTGGTGAGACAATCGGGAAGAGCCTTGATTCTCCTTGGTAAGGATCGACGCTTTAAAGATAGGTTTTGCTTGGTCAAAATCATATCTCAAAATAAAGGGGGCGATTTGATGCTGCATTGTGCTTTATAAGGCAGGGATATATTGTCAATATACCCTATCTTGTGATTGCACAATGTGGCCAAATCGTCTCACCCTTTATAAGGCAATGACTCTATCTTACCCATTTGTAAGATGAGTTCAACTTCCTTTTATAATTGAGACTAACAGATGTTTAACTGTTTATTTCCAGTGGGATATCCTTCTGGAGCGTTCTCATCTCACGCAGTGTACGGGCGTCGTGGCGAGTACTATTCGACTTCCGACGACTTTTCCCCTATTCCAGTTACCCCTCAGTTCGTTTCGGGCACGTTGACTGAGGTTGCCCAGGTGGTGAAGGAAGGTGGGCACCGAGCTCTTCGATAGTTGGTTACCGACACACCTTTCGTGAAGGACGCCAGTTCTATTCAGCCTCTTCGGAAGAGTGATTTATTATTCGGCGACTCTGTCGAAGACCCGGATGCCGTGTTTATTGAGGCCGAGCAGTGGCTTCATAAAACTGGCAGTGGCTTCATATATTTACCGAAGATTCCTCGGCATCGTTCATTGACTGAGTTCAGGCGTCAGGCTGTGACACGGGAGATGTCGTGGCGCTTGACGGAGGAGCATGAGAGTGTCCACTGCGGCTACATTACTCATCAGGCATTTCCTGGCTCGAGTAGGAGTCATGTCACCGGATTGCGTCCTGGGGTATTGGGGCTGGATGCACCACCACGTAACGAGTTCCTTGCCACCGCTTCTACCTTGAGGAATCGCCTCGCTGCTCTAGGACGAGAGATGCCTGCGACGCGTCACAGGATTTATGGTTGGGTCCATTCTTTGGACAAGCTTTGGTGGACTCGCATGACGACGTACGTCTTGAGCCGATGGGATGAGGAGTTGCACGCCTGTGGTTTATATGCAGCCGTTCGTGCCACCATGTATGGCTTGCCTGTCAGCGCGAGGCATTTCTGTGCTTTGTTCGAGCTTTATAATCCAGATTCGAACACTTTTCTGACCCGGCAAGGTGAGTTGGGCTTGGCTCTTCACGAGATGTACAGGATTTCTGGCTTGCCCATGGGACAGATGCTATACCAGGAGTACTTTTCCTCTAATCATGAATTGAATCAATTGAATGATCGCATGCCCGACCGTTATGAGACTTTATGGGACCTCACTTGTCACTATCATATTGCTTTGGCGCAGTCTGAGCCTTTAGCAAAGAGGACTAAGGTGTTTGTGAGTCTGAAGCAATTTGCAAATTATTTGTTCAAGAATCTGGAGAATAATTCTGGCGAGGCTATTTGTGAGTTGGCCCCACTTACTCCCTCAGGGGTGAACAGTCTGCTGAAGAAGATTGACGCTCATTCTTATACCACTAGCAGTCCTGAGGGTGGCTTTCCTGCAGGGACCAAGTTCAAATCATTCTTATGGCATGCGACCGCACCGATTCGACCGATGACTCTTCTTGCCGGTTATCTCGCTATTTGGTTGAAGAAGTGCATGGTTCCATATCAGTCTGGCGACGCCTTGCCCTTGGAAGTGCTCTATCCAGCAGTTCAGCTTGCTTATAAGAAAGAACTTTCACTTCTTCCGGTGATGGTGGCCAACATCCATCGAGGACTTTGACAGCTTTCTGGTGCCTTTACACGGAAGGAAAGTGATTTACCGGGTCAGATTCCCACCATTAAGATGGAGATCCCGTACACTTATTTGATGGCCTGGTTCGTCCTTCACCGTTCGGATATGATGTCGGTACCGAACGCCACAGACCACTCTGTTCCCCTACTACAGTTGCTTGAGAATGGCAAGTGGGAGGGGCACGGATTTTCTGACGTCAGACAGCAGCTACAGGTCCACAAGTGTTGGATATTTTCCACTTGCTTTCCGCAGTTCTCCGGCCGATACGGCGATTGTTTGATAGATGAGGAGAGGCCGAGAGAGTATCGAACTCACTTGGACATCGGCTGCTTTAACTGGCTAGTGAACATTAGGCCAGGTTATCTGACTTTTCGGGTGAGGGATCAGTGTTTCATAGAGCCATATCTACCCTGCCGATTCGCTCGCCAGTTTGTCTATGATCAGCTTTACGTCGGGAATCCCCGTCAGCAGCTTCGGGCCCACGGCGGTTTGGTGGATGGTCTCCGTGCTTGGTTGTGGACCGTGACTGGCTGTACTGGTGCCAAGTTCAGTCTCCCGAGTGCTGATCGGCAGTTGAACCTCACTTTCTTGAGCTGTAAATGGTTGTTAGCAGCCAATAAGACTATCCCCGTGAAGCCGATTGCAGAGCTAGAGGCCGAGGAAGCTTCTCAGGTTGATTCCCGTAGGATTTGGGAAAACGTTCGGTCACAGAGGACACGGAACAAGACTTGTCGGATTGATGAAGAGGGAAAGAGGACTTTCCATTCTGCGGACGAGGCTTCAGGTGGAGATCCTGAAGATTACGAGGATTTTTCCGAACGAGGTTAACCATTCATCTTTTTCTTCTGCTTTCCAGAATTATTAAAGCTAACAATGGTTTGATGTTTCAGGGACCATTGGTGACCAGGAAGAAGAGTTCCGTCCTCCTCCCCGAGCGAGACCTTCGATTATTGTCCCTGCTGCTAGGCGGAAGAGATTAGCCCGCAAGCCGCGTGCAGCTTCCCAAGCCTCTGATATGGACTTGGCTGGTGATGATCCTGCTAGTGACGGAGGTAACATCTACCCTGTAAACCATCCTCTTGATTATTCTGAACATTGACTCATGCTTTTCCATCTCTATATAGGAGAGCGTGTAGAGAGCGAGATGAGTCCCGATCCCGTTCCTGTATCTCCTGGTGAGCCTGACCCACTGCCCCATGTAGAGAGGCCTACAGGAGTTGCTGACATTAGGGAGGATATCAATGTAGGACCTGATCCCGCGGATCCAGGTACATCTACTATTGACAATGTATCTTTTAGATGGCACACAAAGGAATTTGTACATCCTCTAATCGTCTCTGTACTTCCTGCTCCTTCAGATAACTTGCAGGAGGCGAACATGGATTTTGGGAATAAAGAGGCTAATGCACCCGTGAAAGGTAACTCATTTCTATTGGTTGTAGTCTCTTCATTCTTCTTTGATACTTATATTCTCTTGTGCCAGACTTCTCGATTGATGATTTTGACGAGGAAGGCCTGTTTTGCGGACACTCCTATGCTGCACTTCATGTATAGCTCCCCTCAGATCGATGACCAGCTGCCTGGAGATATGTTTCCTGAGTCCACATTCGCCAAAGATCCCGAGGACGGTTCCTTTGAAGGTATGTGCCTCCTTCTGAGTTGATTATAGGACTAGCCAATTTTGACTAATGCAGCTATAATGTGATGTCTCTGCGAATTCTGTTTTGAATTTGACAGGAGCTTTTGTCGAGAATGACCCTGTTGAGCCGGCTGTGAGAACAACTACATCAGTTGATATATCTGCAGCCGTTACATCTCCACTACCCCCAGTGACTCAAGAGGGTATGAATTAAGCAACTGAGAATGTTGTTTATTCTTCCTCAAGGTCTTTTTCTGACGGATTTCCTCTTCTTTGTGTAGGGCCTTCTTCTCGGCTCCATGCTCTTGTGAAAGAGTTGCTATCAGACGACGATCCTGAGAAGATCGTTCTCTGCATAGAACTTCGCTCCTTCTTCTCCTTCATGAATGCTATGATTGGCAAGCTCTTCCATGGTGGACTCCTTCTTCGCCAATTCAAGCCTTTCCTTGATTCCAAAGTCAATTTGATAAGGGGAGCAGGATATCCAGATTTGGCACAGGTTATAGTTGACGACCTCGATTGCCTAGAGCATGAGCTTCAGATGTTTCGTGAGCTCCGGGATGCAGGCGCTTCCTCATTTATTGCTGCTGAGCTGGATACCCGCTTACAGTCACTACGCGAGACTCAGATTCTCGCTGAGCTTAAGATTCAGATGCAGCGAGACCGAGTAGATCGAGTTGAGACTGGCCTTGCTACTAGATTATCTTCACTTGCCGAGCTCGACTTTTCCATTACCTCTTGCGAGACCAAGATAGACCGGCTCAGAAGAGAACTCCGCGAAGAAGAGGAGACTTTGGGTATTCTTCAGATGACGAAAGCACAGGATCAGCAAACCTGCACGGCTTTGTCTGATGAGTTGCAGTCCTTGAAGCAGAAGCTAGTCGAGACAGAGGAGACTGCTGCGAAGACTTCGACCGCTACCGAGGAGTCCATTAGAGCTGAACTTAGGCAAGCTTATGATGAGAAGCTATCTAAGATCAGTCAGCAGATTTTTGGTCATAGTTTTGATGTATGATTTTGTTTGCTGAGTACTTTGACCTTTGATTCCTTTAGTGAAACTGGTTCTCATCTTTATTTTTATTATGATTCGTCATTCCGTTTGAAATGATTGACCATAATACTCATATGATTTTTGGCAAACCCTCAGCCATCAACGGGTTTGATGAGCCTTTACCGACTACCGTTTGAGTCGGGCTAGCATGCAAATTGTTTACATCCGTTTGCATGTAACGTTACGCTCAGAGATTAAATTCTCTGAGACTTTGTGCTATAATGTCGAATACATAGACTTCGCCATTGTTACGGGAATAGGCTACCCGGCGACACGTGTTAGGTGTTGTCTTTAGGATTTTTGGCTAACCCCCAGCCTTTAATGGATTTGATTAGCCTTTACCGACTACCGTTTGAGTCGGGCTAGCATGCGGATTGTCTAAATCCGTTCCGCACATGACGTTAAGCTAAAAGAGTTAAATCTTTTAGTGCTACGACATTGAATACGTAGACTTCGTCTTTCTCCTGTGAAAAGACTAAACAGCAACGTGTATGAGACGTTGACTTAGGATTTTTGGCAAATCCTCAGCCTTTAACGGATTTGATGTGCTCTTACCGACTACCGTTGAGTCGGGCTTACATGCGGATTGTTTTAATCCGTTCCGCATGTGACGTTGCGCTAAAGGAATGAACTCCCTTAGACTTCGTGCTACAACTTCGAATATGTAGACTTTACCATTGTTATGGGAATAGGCTACCCAGCAACGTGTATTAGACGTTGGCTTATCCCTACTTAGGCTTTGGGATAAAGGTCTCCAGAGTCAGGCTCTGGTATCCTTTTCTACGGATAAAGATCAAACCGACGACGCGTGTTAGGCGTCGACATATCCTTTCTTAGGATTCAGGATAAAATTCCCCATGCGTGTGAGGCATGGATTTCGGTGTTATTAATAACAACTTGCCACAATATTGAATATGTGGACGAGTGTTCTTTTCAATGGTTAAGAACTAACCGGCGACGCGTGTTAGGCGCGGACTTATCCTTGCTTAGGTTTTAGGATAAAATACCCCAGAATCGAACTCTGGTGTCTTCTTCTTCGGAGAAAGACTAAACCGGCAGCGCGTGTTAGGCGCAGACTTATCCCTGCTTAGGATTCGGGATAAACTTCCTAGGATGAATCCTAAATTGATAAATTTTGGAAAAAGAGTTGGTGTGGGAAAGGAAGAATTTTATATTCTATTCCCCAAACAAGGAAGGAAGAATTTTATATTCTATTCCTTGATTCTGGAAAGGAAGAATTTTGTATTCTATTTCTAGTGCAAGAAAGAAACTAGAAGTGGGACCTCCACTCCGAGAATCTGGAAGACCTAGATAAACTTACCTTTTATAGGATTGGTTATCTGATCGAAAGATGAGTCTTTCGTTTATCGAAGTGAAATTTCAACTTCAGTCATGACCATGAGAAGGTTTAACCAAAGAGAAAAGAAAGGGAGTTCTTTCGTTTATCGAAAGGGGACTCCGAACTGAAAGTGGTCCTCTTATTCATGGAAAGAGTCAAGAGGCCCAGAAGAACATTTTTTTTGTGGACTCATTGTCAATTGGACTTGATCAGTGAGGGATTTTGGTGGTGAAAATGAATTTGGGTTATCCTCTAGAATATTAAGTGTAATATTCTTCAAGGAACTTCCCGATAAATGAGTTATTCTGAATGTACTAGGGATAGTACTTTTTTAGGAACTTCCCATTTATTAGCATTAATTGCCTGACGCCCTCTAAAGAAATTAGGCGGTAAGCGCCGTTTGAATAGACTATGTCTATTACAAACGGTCCTTCCCACTTGGGTTCGAATTTACCTTTCTTCTTGGAGTTGAGGATTATTGGTCGGCGAGCAGCGAGGACCAGATCTCCTTCCTTAAAGCTTCTTTGGCGGACTCTTTTGTCAAAAGCCCTAGATATCCTGGCTTGATAGAACTCAATGTGTTGTTAAGCTTCCAAGCGCCTTTCATCCAACCTCTCGAGTTCTTCGAGACGTTTTTGATGCTGCTCTTCGGTCGTCATCTCCGTTGCGAGAGCGATCCGAAGGGACGGGATTTGAATTTCCAACGGTAGCACTGCTTCGCATCCGTATACTAACGAATACGGGGTGGCTCCCGTAGGTGTACGTATGGTGGTGCGATAAGCCCAAAGCGCTTCGCTGAGTTTATCATCCCAATCCCGCTTATTGGTTTTCACGAGTTTTGATAGGATCTTGATGATCGTCTTGTTGAAAGCCTCAGCTAAACCATTAGCAGCGGGATAATAAGCCGTTGACGAAACATCTTGAATCTTGAATTTGTCACAGAACCTGATGAAAGCGTTGCTTATGAATTGCGGACCGTTGTCATGAATAATCCGTCTCGGCACACCGTGTCGGTATATGACATGATGCTTGATGAAGTTGATGACATTATTCGTCTTCACTTCTTTAAGCGGAATGGCTTCAGCCCACTTTAAAAAATAGTCGGTGATAGCGAGGATAAATCGATCACCTTTGACTGAAGGAGGAAAAATAGGACCGACAATGTCCATACCCCATGTCTCGAAGGGCCAGGACGTGGTTGACGTGTGTAACCGCTCCAGTGGTTGGTGCATATAATTTGCATGCACTTGACAAGCATGACATTCTCGGGCGTACTCGATCACGTCACGAATCATTGTTGGCCAGAAATATCCCATTCTTCTGATTCAATCATACAGCTTGGGACCAGGCTGATGCGCACCGCATTCTCCTTCATGTACTTCCTTAAGAACTTCTTTCGCTTCTTCGTTCGAAAGGCATCGGAGAAGCAAATCGTCATACCCCCGGCGATATAACGTACGGGTCTCGGCATTGTAAAAGAACCGTGGTGCTCTTCGACGAATAGATTCTTTTTCCTTTACATCCTCCGGCAAAATGCCATATTGGACGTAGTCAACGATGGGAAAGCACCAATCTCAGGACTCAGACCCGATTTGGGTTGAGTTCACCTCTTTGGCGTTTACGTTTTTATCATCCTCCTCTTCGATATCCATATCGTATATGGGTATACAGAGTTGGTGTGATCTTACTGTGACTAGAAGTTCAGCTTCGGGCGGTTGCGTGAGTAATACTGCTAGTGCTGCTAGTGCATCCGCATAAGCGTTCTGGAGACGAGGGATGTATTCAATATAAAATTCTTCAAAAGAATCCGCTATTCTGACGACCTCCTGGTGGTACGGAATCAGATCTGGGTTCCTGACTTCATACTCTCCACGAACTTGGTTGACTATCAATTGAGAATCCCCAAAAGCTTCGAGATATTCGACCCCCAGCTCCTTAGCGAAACTGAGTCCAATGAGGAGCGCGTTGTACTCGGCTACGTTATTAGAACATGGATTCGTCAGTGAATAAGCTCGAGGCATCACGTGCTTCCCCGGGAAACTAAGACAACTCCAACTCCGGAGAAGACTCTAGAACATCCAGGGGTTATTGCCTTATTAACTGCTCTCGAAGCACCATCAAAGTACAATTGCCATACTTGTTGGTGTGATGTGGTGTTAACCTCGTGGGTTTCATCTGGCAAGTCATCATATACTTCAACCGTATCTGTTGTCGGACTTGCCGCCAAAAGATCACAAATCGCTTGTCCTTTGACCGACTTCTGCTGTTTGAAGTGCAAATCGTACTGGGACAAGAGAAGGGCCCACTTTGCTAACCACCAATTCATCGAACCCGGTTGAGTCATGAATACCCGTACCGGATTAACATTAGCAATGATGTAAATCGTCTGGCCAACCAAGTAATGTCGCATCTTTTGTACTACGAATACCAATGCGAGACATTCTTTCTCGTTCATCGGATATCGAGACTCGGCGCCTATCAAGGTCCGACTTAGGTAATAAACTGCCTGTTCGTGACCATTATCATCGTCCTGTGCTAATAAAGCACTTATCGAATGGTTCATCGCCTTGATGTAAATCAAGAACGGTTTACCTAATTTTGGTGCAACAAGAACAGGAGGGTTCGTGAGATATGTCTTGATATCGTCGAGTGCTTTTTGGCAGGCGTCATCCCAAACAAATGACACGCCCTTCTTGTTTAGCTTAGAAAATGGTTGGCACTTCCCAGAAAGATTTGAGATGAACCTCCGGATGTAAGCTAAACGCCCTTGCAATCCTCTGAGTTCTCTTAGATTTCTCGGGGGTTGCAATTCATTTATCGCCTTCACCTTATCAGGGTCGATGTGTATACCTTTAGTGGTGACGACGAATCCCAGGAATTTCCCGCTGGACATTCCGAGGAAGGATTTTGTGGGATTCATCTTCAATTGATGACTCCGCATGAGATCAAACATCGTTCTCAAGTCCTTGATGTGATCTTCTTTGTTGCGGCTTTTTACCACCAAATCATCAACGTAGCATTCAACCGTTTTCCTGAGGTGTTTCTGGAAAATCTTAGTCATCGCTCGTTGGTATGTGGCGCCTGCGTTCTTCAGACCGAAAGGCATCACCGTGTAGCAGAAGACACCGAGGGGCGTTCTGAATGCCGTATGTTTCTCGTCATCCGGGTGCATCTTAATTTGATTATACCCCGAAAAGCCGTCCATGAAGGACATTCTCTCGAATCCGCATGTATTGTCGATAATGACATCCGTGATTGGGAGAGGGAAATCGTCTTTTGGACATGCTTCATTCAGGTTCCTAAAGTCGATGCAAATCCTGATTTTGCCATTTTTCTTCATGACGGGAACGATGTTGGCTAACCAGTCCGGATGTTGTTCCTCTCGGATGAATCCTGAGTCGATCAACTTCTTAACCTCTGCCTCGATGGCTTCCATAATCTGCGGACGAAACCGTCTTTGCTGTTGTTTGACAGGTTTGGCATCCGGCTTGATGTCGAGGCGGTGCATTGCCACATTGAGGTCGAGCCCTGGCATGTCTTCATAGTTCCAATCGAAGACGTCGATATATTCCCTGATAAGGGTAATTAATTCCTCCATCTCATCTGGGGGAAGACTACCGCTGATGAATATGGGCTTTGGATTGGCCTCATCGCCCATATTAATTTGGACTACTTCGTCTTCGGTGGGTGGTTCTCTCTGTTCGAACCTATCACCATATTGCATGTTTAGGTGATGAACCCATGGGTCCTCCCACATTGGCATTTGATCGTCGTCCTCCAACGTAGATGGATCAGCTGTAATCATGTTTGACATTAAGGTCTTGAACATTTCTCCCAAACTTGTGTCTGAATCCTATCCTGAGGAATCTGCCGAGTACCCATCCTTGGCTTTAGCAATTTGATCGATAATTTACCAACCACATTCATCATCGGACAAGGAAACGTAGCCTAAGCCTCTCTTGTGACGGTAATAGTCATATGGTTTCCCTTTTGGTACATATGCCGCTTTGACTGGGATACGAGAACCTCGATCGAAGTACAAACCTTCTCCGAGTTTAAAATCATATCCCTGTCTTTCCATGAGCTTGCGCGCTTCCGGACTATATTTAGATAAATGCAGACCAGATTTGTCATCATCTTCATCTTCTCTTAGGAAATGATCTGGCAACGGAAAATTCTCTCCTTTACCATAAATCACTTCTTTTTGTCCCCCTCTTTTGGCAGGAACAATCTGGGTTGTTCCGAAAGAATGCTGGAGGCGTTTTTTCGTTACATAAGATGATCGGAGCGGCATACATAAATCAGGATTATCGTCTAATCCCTTTATCGCATCATCAAGAGACAAGGAGTACTCTAAATCATGATTTATTTTAATATCGGCAAGTTGCCAGTTACAACCGCCATCTGACGATTGTTCATCGTCAAGATTGATTACAAAGGGTACAATGTCATTTAAAACAAAACCACCATTGTAATCAAATCCGGTCTCGGAATCAGCTTCTTCTCTGCTGTCCGTGCCTTGGACTGATGGTTCCGTATCGGATTCGTTACCATAAAGGAGAGAATCTGTGAAGTAATTCTCATACCCTTTGAACGGTTGCTTATCCGCGACCACCGTCCTAACCCTTCCATCCGTGTCGACATATTTCAAACACTGATGTAGAGTGGAGGGAACTATAACATTACTATGAATCCAAGGCCGACCCAATAGTAAGTTATAGGATGTCTCAGCATCAATCACGTAGCACGTGACCTCCGTCTTCAAATCGCCCATTTGGCACTTTATTCGGATCTTCCCCAAAGGCCTTGACCCGCTGGTATTGAATCCGTAAATGACCGTGCCTGTGGCTGCCAATTTGCTGACTGGAATGCCAAGGTTATGCATTAGGCGAAGTGGCATAATACTCACAGCGGAACCCGGATCCACTTGGATTCGGTTGACTTCGCTGGAGCCAATGTACCCGACGAAGTATAGGGGCCGATCATGGTTTGAATTCTTCGTCTGCATGTCCTCTTTGGTGAAGGTGATGCAGGGAATGTTCTTAGCTGCCACATTACACTGTTGAGCTAAAAGTTCCAGTTCCTCAGACGCCGGTTTGATCCGAGTGAGGAATGCTTCTGAATCGGCCAGGGCTTCTTGTAAGGCTTCTCTAGTCTCCTTAGACAGCCGCAGCAACTCATATAGCGTTATCCGCGCTGGGATATTGGCTAGCTGAGCCATGATGTCGAAGACGCGCGGAGTTTTTGAACTCTCCGGTTTATCCTTTCCAATCGGACGACTGAAACGAGACTGCTTCGGATTTTGAACCTCCTCGGGCCTCTTTTCTTTCTGTTTATCTACCGGCTGTCGTCGAGCCTCCTCAACCAGCTTAGGAACCGTAATCACTCCTAGTTCTGTGAGAGTTTTGGCTGGTCCCCGTTTTGTCACCCCCTGCTCAGCTAATTGATCACCAGGAGATGGATATTTGAAGTGATACTCATTTTCACTCCGGGTCACGAAGACTTCCTGTTCTTCGTCGGAAAGCGGGAAAGTGGGGCTTCTTTCGTCATCTTCTCCTGGGATAGCAGAGACTCCGCAACAAGACTTCCCTTTCCCTTTTGATTTCTTCTTGGATGACGATCCGACCCATTGTTCATCTTCGATCAGGTCGGGGTGAACCCAGAGAATTTCGCCGTTTGGGGCTGTGTGTGGCACAAGTCCCTTTTGGCACTATCTGTGCGGGTCATCATTCACCGTCTTCATCCCGACTTTGGTGACGCGCTTTGGCTCGAACCAAGTTGTAGGCACCGATCCAAAACTGATTGACACCGCGTTTGCTCCCACATTCTTGGCCGGTTTTGGGGTTATGACTCCTACATCGATCAATGCCTGGATCTTGTCCTTGAGGTGGTAGCAAGACTTCGTTGGGTGGTGGACCACTCTGTGGTACGTGCAGTACTTCGGGTCCGTCACCTTGGTGGCCCCTTCATATCTACGATCGCCGGCAGCTGGATTTTGTTGTTCTCCAACAAGTACTTGAAGATGCCGGGAACTTCATCATCCTTGAAGGAGTAGACTTTAGGGAACTTCGGCTCTGAAGACTTTTGCTTCTGAGACCGTTGCTGCCAATGCGGCTACGACTGTTGCGGCGCTCGTTGCTGCTGCTGTTGCTGAGGTTGTAATTGAAACGTTTGGTTAGCATCAACGACATTAGCATGAGCTTTACCTTTCCCTTTTGGGTTGAAGTTCTGTTTCGGAGAATTTGTTGCCGGTTGGCCTCTCTCCGCCTTCTTTCTTTTGAGGAATCGCTCAGCTTGCTCCCCTCGAACTTTCAGATCCTTCCATGTCTTGGATGGTGCTGTGCCCATTGCCTCTAACACGTCTAGCGAAAGGTTGTTATGGCAGGTCTGGAGGATGAATTCCTAAGTGATCGGGTCCCGACAATTCATCGCTTTGTTCCGGAACCTTTTGACGAAGGTGTCGACTAACTCCCCATCCTTCTGCTTCTCATCGAGCAATGATCCGATAGAGATCTCGGTGTCGTCGTCGAAGAAATTCGTGAGGAACTTAGTCTCCATGTCATCCCAGCTGTTTATGCTACCTGGCTTGAGGCGGCGATACCAATCGAAGGTGGCTTCGCGAAGAGTGCCAACGAATGACCGCACCATCAGAGGCTCATTACCAGAAATTATCCCCAAGTACGATTTGAAATAAATCAAATGCTGAGTGGGTGAACCCATCCCATTAAATGGCGTGAAGTTAATTAGACTGAACTTCGCCGGATATGGGATTGATTCCCACTCTCTTGGGTATGGGCAAGGAATGCATGTCTTTTTCATCTCTTGAGCGGAAATCAATGTATTGATTTTGCTCTCGAGGTTCTTAATTTTCAAGCTTTCACCCGAGTTTTCATCAGTGCGATTCGGAGGTGGAAGCGTGGTGTTGTGACTAGCATCCTCATTGCCACCCCCTGTATTAATGGGAGGATCATTGACATTGCGGGCTTCATCCACATTCTCATTCTCCACTTCCTGAACAACTGGATTTCGGCGGCTTGGTTCGCATTGCTGGTTTGTCAGTGCCTGGATCTGTTGATCGTGCATCTCTCTCATGCTCTGCATGGCCATCTGCATTTCAAACCTAAAGCTTTCTTGTTGTTTGGCCATGGCTTCTTCGAGCATCTTGGCTACTTGTTCCGCGCTTATCATGAATGATTCGCGGGGTTGCCCTTCACTGGACACAGTGTTGTCAGATGCAATTGCCGAGCCGGCATCTGATTCTTCGTCTCCCGAAGGTACTCTTGTCCGAACCCTACCATACGTCGCACGAATGATAGCTCCGGATTATAGACGAGTCATACGTCGGGGTATTTCTGGAATCGCCTCGGGGTTATCTTGAGCCGATGTTCCTCTGTTGGTCATGTTGGCGGTGACCCTTGAATGTTCACCGTCTTCAACCGTCATTCTTCTTCGTTGGAAACGCCTATGCCTTGGTTTTGGCGTTCCAGTGCTGAGTCTTTCGAACACCGAAACTCTCTCGGGGACTGCCTTGACACAGTTGCACTCAGACAGTACCGCCCGAATGAGCTTTGAGCAAGGACACTGAGTTTTGAACCTTCGAGGGCTCCTCTTTTTGGATTTACTCGTACCTTCGGCACGATAGTATAGCTCGTCCGCTTGAAGGTCTGAGCAACCTATCGTGTGTTGGCACGATCTCCTAGGTATAACGTCATCGTCATCAGACGACAACGTTTCCTTTTGAGAATGAATTGCCTTCTTTGGGCCTTCCAGAGTCACACGCCTCGAAACGTGCCTTTGCGGGCGTGAATCTTCAGCGGGCTCCTGCACTTCGATGCGCAAAGTCGTGCGCTTGGGTGCCACGATTTTCTCCAAATGTTGAGGGTTGCGGTGACCCCCAGCATGTTGCATTGTTTGGGACTTCTTCATTGGCCCCAACCGTTCTTGGACTGGTGCTTTGCCTCGTTCCTTGGGAAGTGGACCGAGGCGCTCCAAAACCGACTTCCTCTTCTGGGACGATCCTGTGGGATCTCCCATAGCAGTTGTGGAAGTGATCGGCAGTTTGGATTTACTCGCCGGAAGTTGTACTTTCGACGATTGCTGTTGTTGCACCTTGGTCTGAACCGCCGCTTCAGACTTCGGCTTCCAAACCTTGCGTGTTGATGGAGGCTCCTTAGCCACCTCCTTCTGCAGCTTCCGACGGGCTTCTTCAGCTTTGGCCCGTGCTTGCGCCGATAATGCGCGGTGTTTGCGGATACGCTCCTGCAGCATCGAACGATTCCGTTTGACACGGACCCACTCCATAGTTGATGGCTTGGAGAAACCACCCTTCATTTGTTGTTGAGGCTGTTTGCCTTGTTTGCTCTTCAGATCCGCATGGTAGCGGACCCCGTCAACAGATTCCATAGCCTTTGCGAATTGCTTCGCAAGGCGTTGACGCTACCTCTGGTGAGCTCTCTTGGAGAGAGTCACCACGCCTTCAATGGCGGATTTGACCTGCTTGGAGGCCGGTGGGACTTCAACCGACGCAACTTCGGTGTCGATCGGGGTGAGGTTGTCGTTGGTGGCTTCAACTTCTTCGCACCAACGGACTTTTCTCCTGGAGGAGAACTTCTGGGATTTCTTGGACTTACGGGGGGAGGTAGATCCAGACGAGGACACGTACTCCTCGTACTTTTGCTGGTCGAACTCATACTCGACCTCCTCCACGACCGGGATCGAGATCCGCGGCTACGATGCTCCGATCTCGGCAGCGAGATCGGTGGCTCCCACCGTGGTCGCCAGATTGTTCGCGGAAAAAATTAATGCTTTCTTCATTGACGATTCCATTGCACTCTTCAATAACAACTTTTTGCGTTACAGAAAGATCCGGTCTTTTTATAAGATCCGGTTACAATGAAAATCAAACAAAAAAAAATAAAAATTATAATTTTTCTCTTGTTTACCGAACAAATCACGAGCTCCTGTTATCCGGTCACTCGCTTGCGTGGGTTGTTTGCCTGCGCCGGGGTTATTTGCCGTGGACTACCGCGTGATCTTGATCCGAACCAATCTACGCAATATGACGGGTATTAATTCACCAAGGAAATAATAGCCGGAGGGATTATTTCACCAAGGAAACAATCGCTCAAATCTCGGGATCAAAGACCAAGCTTTGATCCGGAGTATAGCAACGTAGATCTAAAGATTTGATTCTCTCGAACTCCTGCCTTTTATGATGCGGGTGCTCACCAAGAACCAGATCCAAACGTCCAAGTCTTCAAGCCTTCGAAAAACTCAAGCACGAGGTCTCAAGCCGGCAGACTTTCGGCTCTCCAAAAGTTCTTCCAAAAGTCCTCCAAAATGATGAATCACCTGGCCTATTTATAGGCAACCAGATCTGTGCATTTGGCACAGATCTGGTCAAAGACCAAGCTTTGATCCGGAGTGTAGCAACGTAGATCTGAGATCTCAATGCTCTTGACCTACCCACCACGAGGTGGTTCGGTTTTTGCCGAGCCCCCTTGGGGTGTTTTCTATCGTTTCCCGTCTTTTAGTTCTGTATTTGATTTGTCCGGACTTTGATTTGATAGTCCGGGTCTTTATTTGGCAGTAAATCCACCTTTTGAGTTCGAATCCGTTTTATGGTTGGACGACTCGTTGACTTCCCGAACCGTTGGATTGGTTCCTCACGCGAATACGTTCCGTTGCTCGCGTGCAATTCGTTAACCTCGTCGACTCGTCACTCGATGGTTCGTTGTTTTGTTGAATCACCGCGTCGAGCTGTGCTAAGGGACCTATAGGCAATTTTATACGCCTACAACTGACACCGTTGACTCCTTCAGAAGTGAATGAGCTAATTCAAAAGTCCAACGCTCAATCCTTTACTACAACTGGCGTTGAAGGTGGATTTCCTGCTGGAACCAAGTTCTACACATATTTATGGCAAGCGGTGAAGCCGATCCAGCCCATGACGTTGCTTGCAGCTACCTCACTCTTTGGTTATAAAAATACGTGGTGCCGTTCCAATTCACAGATGCTCTGCCTCTGGAAGTCCTTTATCCTACAGTCTTACTTGCTCATCAAAAGGATTTATCTCTTCTTCCAGCGATGGTCACGGATATTTACTGAGGGCTTCGTCAGATCATGAGTGTGTTCACTCAAGGGGGAAATCAGCCGTCAGCTCAGATTCCTCTCACAAAAGCAGAGCTCCCCTATACCTATTTGATGATCTGGTTCGTACTACATCAATTAGATATGAAGTTGGCCATAACTTCTACAGATCTATTAGTTCCCTTTCTCCAATTAATAGAAAATTGTAAATGGAAAGGACGAAGGTTGGTAGAAATTAAAAGATAGCTTCAGAATCAGAAGTGTTGGGCTCTCTCAACCTGCTTCCCGTGGTTTTTGAGTCAATACGGTGACTTATTGGTTGACATGGAGAGGTTTGGGACACACCAGATTGGTCTTGATGCTGGTTGTTTTGATTGGTTGATCAACATTCGGCCAGGCTACATGATCTTTCGGGTAGAAAATCGTTGTTATATAGAGCCATACCTGCCATGTCGATTCGCCCAACAGCTCAGGTACGATCAGATCTACATTAGGAATCTGAATCAATAACTCCGAACTCATGGTGGCTTAATAGATGGGGCTAGGGCCTGGTTCTGGAGCATAACCGGCTGTACTGGTGCCAAGTTCAAACTTCCCGGTGCTGAGTGTAAATTAGAGCTGACCTTCCTACAATGTCGGTGGCTTCTGGTAGCAAATGAATCTGTGCCCGTCCGACCGATTATGGAGTTAGTGGCTGAAGAGGCAGCTCAGATTGCCACTCGGATTGTGCGTGAGGCTGAATTGCAAAAAAGAAGAGGAAAAGAGCATACTGTTGTTTCTGATCAGGGGAAGCAAAAAGAAGCCACCTCTACTTTTAGTGACAAGATCCCGGAAACTAAAATTGCTGGTGGGCCGGAGACTGAAGCCGGCAGTGACCATGAGGAGCTAGAAATAGGTCAGTCAGATCCTCTATCTTTAGAATTATTTGAGTTAGTGTTGGCTGCTCATGCTCACCGCTCTAGCTTACCTAAGCCTTCGCCAGCTCTGAGGAAGCCAAGAGTGCGAGTTATACGCACTTATCCTAACAAGATGTGGGTTGAAATCCCAGGTGCAGCTTCTAAAGAAGAGAGAGAAGAACAAAGGCCTCGTTTCATACGTTGAATGAGCTCTCAGCCTTCAACTCAAGTCGGTTCGGGGCCAGAATTGCGCTCTAAATTTACTCATGAGCGAGTTATTGATCCGGAGGAGGTTCCGCCTGCTAAGTGTAAAAAGTTAGCTTCCAAGCAATGTGTTGGACTCCCGACTTCAGAAACGAGACCTACCACTGACATATCTATCGGTGGAGAAGGTAACATCTTAACTTTTTATGATCTTTGGATTGTCCTATTTATTAATTCCTCGACTTATTCATTCGTGTCTTAGGAGGTCGTGAAGAAGGTGAAAAAGAATATGATCCTCTTTCTCCTTGCTTTGATGGTTTCGAAAGGTCTGAATTCTCCAAACCAATGGACGAAGTTATGACCAATGAACCTGCAGGTGCTGGAGCAGGTACAAATATTGAGGCTATTGTAGACTCCAACGCTGGACCCGATACCGCTAAAAGGGTCGAAGATCCATGTATATTTGACATCGGTGTTAGGTCCTTCATTTGGTGGGAATTGAACGATTTGGAATTTGTGTCTCCTCTAATCGTTTCTATGCTTCTTACCCTCTTAGAAAAATTGCAAGAAGTGGCCCTGAGGACTGAGGCTGCGGAACTCGGCACAACTGCTGAAGGTAAATTTCACTTCTTATTGCGCGTTCTCGGCTTTTCCTCTTTTTGCTTTAACACTTTGATTCTGTGTAGGTGTTCTAGCAGAGGATCTAGGCAATAAGGGAGCTCTCCATGATGCGGCCCTCGGAGAAACGGGTGTACCAGGTGAAGGAGGTTCTTTCTAAGAGATCGGCCCATATAGACGAGCTCGATTCTTCCATAGCTTCTACCGATGCCGAGATAGCGGAGCTTAAGCAAAAACTTGCAGAGGTGGAAGAACGAAGGGCTATTTTAGAGGTGACTAGGGCAGAGAAAGAGCACAGTAGGCTTGTGATATCTAGCAAGGTGACGCTCTCGGAAGAGAGTTTAGCCAAAATGGAGGAGGAAGCTGCCAGAATTTTATCCATCTCTAAAGAGTCTTTCAAGGAAGAACTGTAATGTGAGCTTGAGCGGACCTATATCAAAGAATTATCCAAATTAGAGCGGCAAATCCTTAGTCATAAGCTTGATGTAGAATGATCGCGATTTGTTGTATCTGAACTCTTGATTTTGTTAATGAAAAAATATTTTTGTTCAGTATACTTTCATTCTTATTATGATTTTTCCATTCTTCTCAAAATAATCAACAGTAATATTTATATGATTCTTAGCAAATCCTCAGCCTTTCATAGGTTTGATGAGCCTTTACCGACTACCATTTGGGTCTGGCTAGCATATGAATTGTCTAAGTTCGTTTCATATGTAACGTTATGCTAACGGAATGAACACCCTTAGACTTAGTGCTACGATATTGAATATATAGACTTGGTCATTTTTTACGAGAATGGACCACCCGGCAATACGTGTTAGGTGTAGACTTTAGGATTTTTGGCAAACCCTCAGCCATCAAGGGGTTTCATGAGCCTTTACCGACTACCGTTTGGGTCGGGCTAGCATATGAATTGTCTAAGTCCGTTTCATATGTAACATTATGCTAACGGAATGAACTCCCATAGACTTAGCGCTACGATACTGAATACGTAGACTTGGTCATTTTTTATGGGAATGGACCATGCGGCAACACGTGTTAGGTGCTTACTTATCCCTACTTAGGCTTCAGGATAAAATTTTCCACGCGTGTAAGACACGGATTACGATGTTATTAATAACCACCTACCATAATGTAGAATATATGGGCTTTTGTCCTTTTTTACGGCAAAAGACTGACCGGCAACGCGTGTTAGACGTTGACTTATCCCTACTTAGGATTCGGGATAAAATTCTCCAGACTTGTATTCTGGTGTCTTTTTTAATCGGTGAAAGACTAAACCGGCAATGCGTGTTAGGTATTGACTTATTCCTACTTAGAATTCGGGATAAAATTCCCCATGCGTGTAAGGCATGAATTACGGTGTTAAAATGTAGTGTCTTCTCTTGGGGCGAAGACGAACCCGATACTGGAGAGGAAGGATTTTATATTCTATCTCTGGTTGCAAAAGAAACTCAAAGGGGGATTTTTATTTTGAGAATATATGCGGTGAAACTAATAATAGGATCTCCACTCTGAGAATCGAAAATTCCAGATAACCCTAACTTTTATAGGATTGGTTACTTGACTTGAAGATGAGTTTCCGACTTCAGTCCTAACTTTTATAGGATTGACTGAAGGGGAAAGGGATGAGAGTTTTTTGTTTATCGAAAAGAAATCCCGGCTTGGGCCACAACCATTCGATGGTTTTGACCAAGAGGAGATACTGAGATGACCCTAACTTTATAGGTTTGGTCGTTCAATTGGGGTGAAAGTCTTTTGTTTTATCGAAAGGAAAGAATCCGACTTAAAAGTGGGCCTCTCGTTCATTGAAGGAATCGAGAGGAGAATTTGGCTATGGTTGTGGTCCTAACTATAGGAAGGTTTGACCAAATGAACAGTGAGAGTAAGACTACAAATTACAGTGGGAGTGTTGATTCGTACAAATCACTCAAAGGGAGTTCTCGGTGTTAAGTGACAAATACTTAATACGAAGGGATTTGACAATTATCACTAATCAGGAGATTATAATTCCGAACACTATATCTGGACTCTAATCATGGGAGTGTTGAGTGCACAGACGTAGCAGGAGCTTGAGTGGAGTAAACCAGGGAGAATTTTAGCGGACCCACCGTCAATTAATTTGATCAGTGAGGGATTTTGTGGTGGAAGAGTGTAAATTGACCACAATAGTGGGTTCGTGAGGGAATATTATAGCCAATCCAGCTGATCTCGGGTTATCCTTAAGAACACCCTGTATAGTATTCTCTAGGAACTTCCCGATTTAACGAGTTATCCTGAACGTACTAAGGATAGTACTTTTTCAGGAATTTCCTATTTATTGGCATCATGATTTTGTCACCGTCTTGGGAGACCAAACGGTATGCGCCATTAGAGTAGACCATTTCTATCGCAAATGGTCCTTCCCATTTAGGTTGAAACTTACCTTTCTTCTTTGAGTTGAGTATCATTGGCCGCCGGACGGCGAGAGCCAAATCTCCTTTTTTGAAGCTTCGTTGCTTGACTCTTTTGTCAAAAGCACGAGAAATTCTGGCTTAGTAAAACTCAATTTGCTATTGAGCTTCCAAACGCATCTCGTCCAATATCTCATGTTCTTCGAGCCATTTTTTATGTTGTTCCTCTATCGTCATCCCGGTTGCGAGAGCAATACGAAGGGATGGAATTTGGATTTCTAAGGAAAGAACAGCTTTGCATCCATAGACCAATGAGTACGAAGTCTATCCGGTGGGCATACGAACTGTGGTGCGATAGGCCCAAAGGGGTTCACCAAATTTGTCATCCCAATCTCGCTTGTTAGTTCTCATGAGTTTTGATAAAATCTTTATGATTGTCTTGTTAAACACCTTCGCTAATCCATTTGCTGTGGGATTATATACCATCGACGAGACATCTTCGATTCTGAATTTCCCGCAAAATTTGATGAAGGCATTGCTCACAAACTGAGGGCCGTTGTCCTGCATGATTCATCTCGGAACTCCATATCGATAGATGATGTGGTGCTTAATAAACATGATGACATCGCTAGTCTTTCTTCTGTTAATGGCACTGCTTCATCCTAATTTGAAAAATAATCGGTGATTGCCAAAATGAAGCGGTCCCCTTTGATCGACGGCGGGAAGATAGGACCGATGATATCCATTCCCCATGTCTCGAATGGCTATGAAGTGGCTGGTAGGTGTAGGTGTCCCGGGGGTTGATGCATGTAATTTGTGTGTATTTGGCACGCGTGGCACCGTCGGGCGTAGTCAATCACATCCTTAACCATAGTTGGCTAATAATACCCCATTCTTCTGAGACGATCACAGAGCTTGGGGCCGGGCTGATGTGCACCACAAGTTTCATCATGAGCTTCTTTGATAGCTTCTTCCGCTTCTTTTGTTGAGAGGCATCGAAGCAGTAATCCGTCATATGCGCGTCGATACAATGTTCGGGGTGTTGCATTGTAATAGAATCTTAGTGCCCTTCGTCGCACCGAGTCTCTTTCTTTTACATCTTATGGTAAAATTCCATGAACGATGTAGTCGATAATAGAGAATCGCCAATCTCAAGGTTCGAGTTCAATCTTCGCCATGTGCACCTCTTTGATTTCCAAAGCACATTTCGTACAAAAAGTTGATGAGTTTTGATGGTAACCCGTTGTTCTGTGTCGGGAGGTTGTGCCAAAGATACTGCTAATGCTGCCAATGCATCTGCATACGTGTTTTGGAGATGTGGAATGTACTCGATAAAGAATTCCTCAAACGAACCCGCCATCTCGATGGACACCTTATGGTACGGTATCAAGTCTTGATTCCTAACTTCGTACTCTCCTCGAATTTGATTGACTATCAATTGAGAATCACCAAAAGCTTCAAGATATTCGACCCCCCCAGCTCTTTGGTAAAGCTAAGTCCGATAAGCAGCGTGTTGTATTCGGTTACGTTGTTGGAGCATTTTTCTATCAATGAATAGGCTCGGGGTATCATGTGCTTTTTCGAGGAGACTAGCACGACTCTGACTCCTACGGAGATCTTAGAATTACCGAGAGCGCTAGCCATGTTGGTTGCTCGGGAAGCGCCATCAAAGTACAATTGCCAAATGTGTTGATGAGAAGTAACATTGACCTCATGGGTTTCGTCTGGCAAATCTTCATACAATTCGGCCGCATCAGTTGTAGGGTTAGCTGCTAAGAGATCGCAAATTGTCTATCCTTTGACTGACTTCTGTTGTTTGAAGTGTAAATCGTACTGGGACAGGAGTAGGGCCTATTTTGCTAATCTTCAATTCATAGAGGCTGGTTGCATCATGAATACCCGAACTGGATTAACGTTTGAAATGACATAGATTGTCTGTCTAACGAGATAGTGTCGCATCTTTTGGATGGCGAACACCAAAGCGAGGCATTCCTTCTCGATCATTGGATATCGAGACTCAGCACCTACCAAAGTTCGGATTAAGTAATAGATGGCTTGTTCGTGACCATTGTCATCGTCTTGTGTGAGCTAAGCACTTAACGAGTGGTTCATCGCCTTAATATAAATCAAGAACGGTTTACCTAATTTCGACGCTACGAGAACAGGAGGATTTGCCAGATATGCTTTGATATCCTCGAATACCTTTTGACAAGCGTCGTCCCAAATGAACGACACATCTTTCTTGGTGAGTTTGGAAAATGGTTGGCATTTCCCGGATAGATTCGAGATAAAATGATGAATATAGGCTACTCGCCCTTGCAATCCTATTAGTTCTTTAAGGTTCCTTGGGGGTTGCAATTTATTTATTGCTTTCACTTTGTCAGGGTCAATGCGGATACTCTTCGTGGTGACGACGAATCCCAGAAACTTACCGCTGGACATTCCAAGGAAAGACTTAGTGGGGTTCATCTTTAACTGGTGAGTCCGCATGAGATTGAACATCGTCCTCAAATCTCTGATATGGTCATTTTTATTACGACTCTTCACGACTAGGTCGTTGACATAACATTCGATGATTTTCCGGAGGTGTTCTTAGAAAATCTTTGACATTGCTCGTTGATAGGTTACGCCTGCATTCTTTAATCTGAAAGGCATAACCGTATAACAGAAGACACCGAGAGGAGTTCTGAATGCGGTATGTTTTTTGTCTTCTAGGTACATCTTGATTTGATTGTAACCCGAAAATCCGTCCATAAAGGACATTCTCTCAAATCCACACGTGCTATCAATAATAACATCCGTGATTGGAAGAGGAAAATCATTTTTTGGGCAAGCCGTGTTCAAGTCTCTGAAGTTGTTACAGATCCTGATTTTCCCGTTCTTTTTGAGGACCTGCACGATATTTGTCAGCCAATTGGGATGTTACTCTTCTTTGATAAAACCAGAATCGATCAACTTTTTGACTTCTGCCTCAACTGCCTCCATAATTTGTGGACGAAACCGCCTCTACGCATGTTTGAAGGATTTAGCATCTGATTTGATGTTGAGGCGGTGCATTGCTATGCTTGGATCCAGTCCTCACATATCCTCATAATTCCAAACAAAGACGTCTATGTATTCCCTAATGAGGGCAATCAACTCTTCTTTCTCGTCTGGTGGAAGACTATCACTGACGAATATGAGTTTCGGATTCTCTTCGTCTCCCATATTTGCCTGGACTACTTTTTCTTCGGTGGGTGGTTCCCTTTGCTCAAAACGATCCCTGTACTGAATATTCAGATGATGAATCCATGGGTCTTCCTAAGTGGGCAATTGATCGTCTTCTTCTATTGTGGCAGGATCGATCGTGGCCATATTTAACATCAAGCTTTTGAATATTTCCCCAATACTAACATCGGAATCCCAATCGGAAGAATCGGATGAATATCCGTCCTTATTTGCTAATTGATCGAGGACTTGCTAGCAACATTCTTCATCAGATGAAGAAGCGTAGCCAAGGCTCCTTTTATAGCCATAGTAATTGTCGGGTTTTCCTTTCGGTACATAGGCCGGACGAGGTGGGACTCGTGGGTCCCGACCAAAACAGAGACCCTCTTCAAGCGCAAAATTATATCCCCATTTCTTCATTAAATCACGTGATTGTTGACTGTACTTGGAGAGATGAGGTTTGGGTTTCTCTTCGTCGTTATTTTCCTTTAAAAACAGATTTGATGATGGGAACGTCTTCCCTTTGCCGAAAACTAACTCTTTTCCACCCACTGCCTTGGCAGGAATGACAAAGGTTGTTCCAAATGATCCTTTGATATGCTTTGATGTTAAGCAGGAGGATCGAAGCGGCAGGTGTATGTCGGGATTCTTATATAATCCCTGCATTACATCGTCTAGACACGGTGAGTACTCTAAATCATCGTTTATTACTTCTTTGGCAAGTTACCAATTACAACTACTGTCTGACGATTCACTGTCGTCAGGGATGATTACAAAGGGTACAATGTCATTTAGTATAAAACCGTCATTGTAATCAAGCCTAGCTTCGGTATCTGCTTCCTCTCCGCTGTCTGTGCCTTGAGCTGATGATTCAGTGTCAGATTCAGCACCGTATAGAAGGGAGTCAGTAAAGTAATTTTCCAACCCTTTAAACGGTTGTTTATCCGCGACCACCGTCCTTATCTCATTATTAACGTCAACATATTTTAGACATTGATGGAGAGTGGAGGGGACGATAAGATTACTATGGATCCAGGGTCATCCTAATTGTAAATTATAGGAGGTCTCTGCGTCAATCACGTAGCGACTTCGGACTTTAAATCCCCAAGTTAGTATTTTATCCGGATTTTACCCAATGGTCTAGACCCACTGGTATTGAATCCGTAAATGATGGTGCCTATCGAGGATAATCTGCTTGCGAGGATCCCAAGATTGTACATTAGTTGGAGCGGCATGATGCTAATAGCGGAACCCGGATCGACTTGGATCCGGTTAACGACGCTGGAGCCGATGTACCCAGTGAAGTATAAAGGCCTATCATGCTTTGAATTTCTAACTTGCATATCATCTTTTGTGAACGTTATGCAAGGGAATTGCTTAGCCGTCAGATCACAATGTTGAATTGAGAGTTGCGGATCTTTAATAGCTGGTTTGATGTGAGTGAGAAACACGTCAGCATCGGCCAAGGCTTTTTGTAAGGCTTCCCTCGTATCTTTATAGAGGCTCAACAATTCGTACAGGGTTATTCTTGCTGGGATGTTGGCTAGCTGAGTCATAACATCAAAGCGGTATGGTGTGCTTGAACTCCCCGGTTTATCTCTCCCAATTGGGCGATTGAATCGAAACTACTTCGGGTTCTGGACCTCCTGGTATTGGGGTTCTTTTCCTTTTTGTTTAGTAACCGGTTGTTGCTACGGTTTTGTTGCGGGTGTAAGGGGAGTTGTAGCCACCCCCAGCTCAACCAATGTATTAGCATTTGGGTCAGAGACTCCAGAATACTTGTAGTGGTGCTCGTTTCCACCCATAGTAGCGAGCACTTCTTGTTCGTCTTTAGAAAGTGATAAAGTAAGGATACGTTTATCATCTTTTTTAGGAATTGTCGTGGCGGGACAGCAAGATTTGTCCTTGTTTTTGGATTTCTTCTTAGATGAGGAACCTACCCATTGCTCATCATTGACCAAATCTGGATGGACCCAAAGAATCTCGCCGTTAGAAGTTGTGTGTTGCACAAGTCTCTTTTTGTCATTGTCCATGGAGATCATCGTTAATAGTTTTCACTTTCACTTTTGGTACAGGTTCTGGTTGGAACCATGATATAGGGACCGATCCAAACCTGATAGAAACCACATTTGCGCCCACTTTCTTTTCCTTAGGCTGCTTTGGAGTGGTAATACCCACATCGATTAGGGCTGGAATTTTGTCTTTGAGAGCGTAGCACGTCTTTGTGGGATGGTGGACTATTCTATGAAATGCACAGTATCGCGGGTCCGTAGTTTTGTTAGCTCCCTCATGATCAGTGATTAGGGGAAGCTTAATTTTATCGTTCTCCAACAATTATTTAAAAATACCGGGAACCTCATTTTCCTTGAAAGAATATTCTTTTGGGAATTTTGGCTTAGTAGTCTTCTGTTGCCTTAGAGGCTGTTGTTGCCATTGGGGTGCTTGCTGGCATGGCGTTTGTTGTTGCGGCTTCTGTTAGGGTTACAATTAGAATGTCTGATTTGTATCCGCTACATTTGCCTATGACTTACCTTTACCACGGGGGTTAAAGTTCTATTTTGGGGCATTACTGGGTGGCTGACCCCTTTCAGCTTTCTTCCTTTTGAGAAAGCGATCGGCCTGCTCCCCTCGTACCTTCAACTCTTTCCACGTTTTGGATGGTGTCATGCCCATAACTTCTAACACATCCAAGAAAAGGTTGTTGTGATATGTTTGGAGAATAAATTCTTCAGTGACAGGGTCTCGACAGTTCATTAACTTATTCCGGAAACGCTTGACAAAATTCTCAACCAGCTCCCCATCTTTCTGCTTCTCATCAAAGAGTGTTCCAATAGACACTTTAGTATCATTTTCCAAGAAGTTGGTGAGAAACATAGTTTCCATATCATCCAAACTATTGATACTTCCTGGCTTGAGATGGCGGTACCAATCAAAAGTAGCCACGCGAAGAGTTCCTACAAATGATCATACCATCAGAGATTCATTACCTGAAATGACCCCTAGGTGAGACTTGAAGTAAATTAAGTGTTGAGTGGGTGAACCTCTTCCGTCGAATGACATAAAGTTAATCGGGTTGAACTTTGTTGGGTATAGAATTGATTCCCATTCTCTTGGATAAGGTCATGGAATGCCGGTCTTTTTTACTTCTTGAGCAGACATCAAGGCATCGATCTTGCTTTTGAGATCTTTTATCTTGAGTCCTTCACTTGTATCTTTCTTAGAGTGATCCTGAGGGAAAATGACATAGTCCTCTTTCGCATTGTTATTACCCGAGGGACCACTCCCAGCATTGTTGCCAGCAAGAGGGGCATCAATGATGATATTCTCATCTACTTCCCGATCATTATCGAGTTGGTTAGGATTATTACGATGGCTAGACTCTGCCTACTGATTTGTCAGCACCGTGATTTGTTGGTCATGCATTTCCCTCATCTGCTGCATAGCCATTTTCATTTCAAATTTAAAATTCTCTTTCTGCTTGGTTAAAGCATCATCGAGAATCTTAGCCATTTGTTCAGTACTGATCCTAAACGACTCGTAAGATTGTCCCGCGCTAGATGCCGTATCATCAGAAGCTAATGCGGAATAAGCATCCAATGTTTCATCATCTAAGGACTGTGACCTTCTGGGTCTAGGTCTGACAATTCCAGACCACAGCCAAGTCATGCGCTGTGATACTTCTGCAAATGGTTCAGGACTAAAACGTTGTGTCGCCTTGTCTTTAACAGTCATGTTTGCGGATACTTCTGGAAATTCATCATCTTGAACAAATGGCCTTCTTTCACGGAAATGCCTTGATTAGGCTTTGACATTTTGGTAGAAAGTCTTTCAAATACTGAGACCCTTTGTGGAGTGGTTTTGGGGGAGTTACATTCTGATAATACTGACTTGATGAGCTTGGTACATGGATAGTGGGAATCCGTTTCTCGTGTATTTCTCTTTCGAAATTTGTGTGTACCCCAGCCTGATAGTACAACTTATCAATGTGATCATTGAAGCAACCTATCGTATGCGGGTATGATTTTCCCATTTTAACATGGTCGTCTTCTGACGAATATGCTTCTTTTTGAGGATATAACGTTTCATTGGCATTCTTAAGAGTCACTAGTCCAGACTTAAGCTTTTGTGAGCGCGAGGCTCTAGCGGGCTCTTGGACTTCAACTTGTAATCCAAGGCGAGCGGTTATAGATACTTTCTTGACATGAGAGGCCCTCGACTTGTTGGGAAGAGGCATACGACCCCTAGTTTGACGAGTAGTTTAGGATTCACTTGACGGACCCAAGCGTTCTTTAATTAGAGTTGTATCTCGGTCTTCGTGCAAATGGCCGAGACGATCTGTAACCTTCATTTTGAATCTGGATAAGTCCATGCTATCATGAAGCTTCAAGGGAGGTGTGGAACTTGTTGTGATGGGAACATGGGCCATTGGAGGCTCAAAGAAGACTGCAGGAAACGAAGCAGAAGCAGAACATGCACTGGTGGCCCGGGGGTGGCACGAGTCACCATTTGGTGACTCGGCCTTAGCCGAGTTAGTAAATGATGACTCGGCTTTGGCCGAGTCAGTAAATAGTGACTTGGCCTTGGCCGAGTCAATAGGTGGTGACTCGGTCTTGGCCGAGACAATAAGAGGGAAATTCCTTTTTTCGATGTTTTTGGACGTCTTTTAACCCTTTTTTTTCTCCATACATTGCGTAGTTTTGGTGGTTTTTGGCCCACCTCTTCTTTCTGTAGTTTATTAGCTTCCTGCATAAGGATTCTTACGTGTGCGAGCAATGCGTGATGTTTCTAAACACGTTCCTTAAGAGTTGAACGGGTCTTTTTGATGTGGACCCACTCATTCATTGCTGGTTTAGAGGAGAAGGTACTCGCTCACTGTTGTGGCGCTTGGCACCTCCTAAACCTTAAGTCCGCCTCATAACGGACCCGTCAAGTAGCTCTAAATTCTTGGAGCGTTGGCATGTAAGGCGTTGGGGTCATCTTTGCCGTGCTCTCTTTGACAGAGTTGGCACGCCTTCAGCAGTAGGCTCCTTGACCAAGGAAGGGTTCAGTCCCGAAGATCCGACTTCTTCAGAAATCATAGGATCTTTAGGGGATAAAACTGTAGCAGTAATGGTGCAGAGCTCCTCATATTGGGTCTTCAGATCTGAAGACTAACAAACTTTCTTTGTGGAAGAGATCTTCTTGCTCTTTTGAGGAGAAGATGATCTGGAGGAGGAAAAAATATACTCTTCATACTTTTGTTGGTCGAAACTCTTCATACTTCTGTTGGTCGAACTCGTATTCGACCTCTTCGTCAACCAAGATGAGAATCCTTAGTTATGACACCATAGCGTTCGCAGAAAGGCCGTCGGCTCCCACTATGGTCGCTAGTTTGTTTTTATTAAAAATTGTTATTTTTATTGTCATTAAACCTATTATACCATTTATCGATTGCAAGTTCAAACTGAAAGAAAAGTTGAACTTCTCGAGTTTAATTATGCTCTTGTTTCACGAAGGAAACAATCACAGCAGTGACAATCACGACCTAGCGAGATTGTGGCTCTTCTCGAGATCAAAACAAAGTTTGATCCGGAGGAAAGATGGAGAGAGAATCTCAAATCTTTCGAAGGTTTTTTCTTTATGAAAAAGTACGCCAAGATCTGTCAATTCTCCTCTGAAATTCATGGTCTACTGTTCAATTGGATAGCATCTCACCCTTAGATTTTAGATCCTTTTAAATAAGGGCCCTGACCTTCTATTTATAGGCTTTTGTCGCCGCGTTTTCTGATAAGATCAAGTATTTTGACATCATATGCAGTTGATAACCACCCAAGCACACTTAAGGATAGCTTCAGAACAGTTGAGAAGGTCCTGGGAGATAAGAATTCTAATAAAACATCGATATCTATGTTTTAGGAGGTTTCGGGAGGCGGCCCAGATAGTCGTGGTGACTCAGAGCTGTGCGAGTCACCATTTGGTGACTTGGAGCTATGCGAGTCACCTAGCCAGTTGTTATGTCGTTTTGACTCTTTTGGCTATTTGCATTTCCTTTGGTTCGCTTGCTTTCACCTTTACGCGTGTTTCGTTAATTTGTTGACTTGTGCGCTTTTACCGATTCGCTTCATGCGTTTCATCATCGTCAGATAAACTTCTTTGACTCAGATGATATCATTCATCATGTTCTCTTTGTCTTGAGCTACGTGTGGGAACCTATAGGTAATTTTTGACGCCTACACCAACACTTCGGTTGCGGTGCCAGCGCGGGCACTGGTGGGTGACGAGGCTGACTACCTCTCGGGACTGACCTCCATAAGAGATTAGAGGATCGAGCCATCGCCCTTTTCTAGGACACACTTGCTGAAAGCATTAAGCTCGCATCGGATGGGAGCTGCCCCTTCGAGGAGTTCAAGGAGGTTCTCGGCTGTCACATGAGTTTCTTAGTGAGGATGCTTGGCGTCTCTGCTGCTACCCCGTATCGTATACGCTTAGACGAGGCAGAGCAGAATATCCAGAACTTATTTGCCCTTCATGCTAAGGGTTCTGAGATCCTTGATCTTGCATCCGACGGGGTCCATGCAGCCTTAGAGGAGCGAGAACGTAGATTGTAGGAGATGATGTCATTAGAGACGAGGTTGAAGGAGGAGCTGGAGCGTGTCGCGGCTGAGGACGAACGTGTAAGACGAAAGGGTCACAAGGCCAACTCCAGTATATCCAGCCTGTCCTTAGAAATAGCAAAGACCAAGCAAACCATTGTTGATGCGCATGCCTTATTGGCCAACCAAGAGAAGGCTCGCGAACAGCTGATGGGGGAATTAGTGGCACTCAGGTCTTAACAACAACTGGTTATTGACGCTATCGAGGAGAATGGTCGAGCCCTCAAGGAGGAAAGGCACAACGTCTAGGACTTGCTATCACGTTTTGAAGCAGATATTCACCGAGAGGTCCTAGAGAGGCTTGAGCTTAAGCGTGCTCAAGAGATTCGCAAGGTGGAGTCACGGCTGAGAGATTTGTAACTTGATTTTAATTGTATCATTGTATTCAAATCTTAATGAATGAAATTATTCTTTTGTATCCATCATTATTTCCTGTGTTTGGTGTGCATGCATTCTTTTTGTGGGTCATTATTCTTGGTGGATGAGGTTAAGTTAGCCGCAGTCAGACTCAGAACTAGGCGAATTACGACCGCAGGCGAGCTTAAGCCGTAGGTTAATTTTCAACCGCAGTGAGCTTAGGTCACAGGCTAATTCGACGCGCAGACGAACTTAGGCTGTAGGTGAATTTCAACCACAGGCAAGCTTAAACCGTAGGTGAATTTCAACTAGGCTTTTAGGTCTTGGGCGAACTCGAAAGTAGGGAAAATCCTGATCGTACTAGACTCGGATTAGGCAGATCCAAGTAGCACGCGAGCTCAGATTATCGGGCGAGCTCAAGCCATGTGAGTTCGAATTACATGATGACTTCGACTCATAGGTAGGCTCTGCTTTTGACGGGCCATGGGTCTGTTTATGGATTAATGTGTGCGCAAGTTAAGATAACGTGGGCACGTCGTTTCATATTAAAGATGGCGTAGTGGGGGGATCTCCGTTCCCCACGCCTGATCTGAGCCGCTGGCTAGAGATCGTGTTTAAAACTGCCAGATCTCGACCGCTCACGTGGGATTTCATATCGCACGCCTTATTCTCGACTGTTCATTTGGAACTGTCGAATCGAACGGTAGGCGAGCGTTCGAGTCAGGTGTATATAATACTCCTCTTCCTCATTGGGGGAAGTTATAGCACTTGTTGCTTTCTTTAGAGAAAATGCAGGCTTTCTCTAACTGTATCTGAGATGGCACCGTGAGTAAAGTGATCGTCTCGAAGAAGAAATAGGGTGGTTCTTCCTCCACTACTGCCGAGGCCACCACCGCCGAAGGTATCTTTGCATTCAATCTGTGTGAGTTGTTTCACGATTTTACTCCCTTTGTTGTGTTGTTCAGGTCGAGAGGGTGCACCTGCCGTCGAGGGGCCTCCACCTGAGCCCATCCTTGTTTCGGATGATGAATCCAGGGAGCCTGCGACTACATCCCCTTCATGATCTGCGCCACTGCCTGAAGCAGGACCTTGTCTCGAGGTTCTGCCTATCACCATGCTTGCTAGTGGTCAAGAGACCGTTCTTTTAGAACTTCTCTCTATACCGGCTCGTGTTGAAGAATTAGAGAATGCTGCGAAGCAGGTGATCTCCCTCATCGATCTTGGTTTGGGGACATATTTTGATTTCTAACAGTCCCTTTTGGATTGCTGGCTGACCTTAGATAGCTGGGCAAATGCCGACTTGCTACACGCTGCACGACGAGGCTACTTTACCTGGAATCGTGCCTGACACACTTGGAGCGCTTGATGCACATGGATCCGATGGACGACATGGAGCCATTCTTGTCTTACGCTCGGCGTCGAGGGATGTGGGAACAGGAGGTGTGGGTGTGGAACATAGCCGAATTGGAGTCCAACCTTGCGCTTTTGACGGACCGGAAGCGTTCACTACAGGCCTGGATGGACGTCTTTACTTCCACCATCTCCTATCTAAGGGCTGAGCTAGAGCAAGCGGAGACAACTCTAAGGGGGCTCCAATTTGAGAGCTAGAATGCTGGTAGGGCTATCGAAGAGGTAACTCGAAATCTTAAGATGCTGCGTTAGGAAGATTCTGCTGCTGCTTCGACCTTCGAGGTTCGGACCCAGAAGGAGGCTGAGGACAAAACTCGGGAGGACCATGCCAAAAGGATAGCCACAGTTAATGGGAACTTGCGTCTTTCAGATTTCTAGACTAGGCCCTTAGGGTCGAGATGGTGCTAAGACTTTTTTCTTTATTTTGTTTTCAATGTATCGTTATGACTTGTCTGATGGTAAAGCCGTAACTTTTGTTCGAATGCATCATGTTAGAACTAGATGAATTTTATGCTCTTTTTGGTTTCCCAACTATGTTTGTGCATACATTCTTCCCTGTTGCTGTTGTCTTTTATTCTCCAGCATTATCTTTCTCTTCAAGTTCGCCGTAGGTAGACTTTAGCTATAGAAAAATTTAGGCCGTAGGTGAATTCTAGGTGTTGGCGAGTTCAAGCCGTAGGCGAACTCTAGCTATAGACAAATTTAGGCCGTATGTGAATTCTAACTATAGGCGAGTTCAAGCCGTAAGCGAACTCTAGCTACAGGCGAGTTCAAGCTGTAGGCGAACCCTAGCTACAGGCGAGTTCAAGCTGTAGGTGAACCCTGGCTACAGGCAAGTTCAAGCTGTAGGCGAACCCTAGCTCGTGCGGGATGAATCTTGATTTGGACGAGCCACATGTCTAGTCGCGGTCTTACATGCTTGCCAGCTGGGCTGAAGTTGGCACGTCGCTTCGCATTAAAGGCGGTATAATGGAAGCTCTTCGTTCCCCATGCCCGATCTGGGCTGTTGGCTAGAGGTCATGCTTGAAACCGCTCATGTGAGATCCCAAATCGCTCTGCCTCCTTTGTGACCGTTTGATCCGAATTGTTGAATCGAATGGTAAGCAAGTACTTGGGTCGTACATTATATAGTGTTCTCCTTTCTTGCTAGAGCGGTCACGGTGTTCATCGTTCCCTTCTACTTCAGGATGGCACCGTGAGCAAAGGCATCCGCCTCGAAGAAGACGGGGAGTGACGCCTCTTCCTCAGTTATCGTGCCCGGCCGTGGTCCAAAGTATAAACCCTTGGACTCCGTTAATTTGTAGGCCCAGGTTAAGGAATTAGAGAACGCCGTGCAACGGGTGATCTCACTCGTCGATTAGGGCTGTGGTACCTTCACGGACCTGAAGCAGTCTCTCTCAGATCGTGTGGCCCGCATCCGGCGCCTAGGTGACTATAGGCTCGCCATACACTGTTCGATAAGGCTCCTCAATATAGAATCACTTTTAACAAAGTTGGAGAATTTGCGACAGGCAAAATTGGAGTCCGATGTGATGTTATACTTGGCTTCAGCCCGTCGTCACGGAATGTGGCAGCGGGAGTGCCGAAGGCGAGACATAGAAGACAAAGAGTCCCTTATCAATCGTTTGGATCTTCGGCAACGCCTATTGCAAACTAACATGGAGGCTATCGATCCTCGATTCTTTTGGGCATGATCCCGTATGCTGAGGGGGAATCAAACTTAACGGGCCTACGCTTTCAGAGCGAGACCGTGCATGGTGATCTTGTAAGGGAGAGGCATATTCTTCTGATGCTGTGCCAGGAGGATGCCGCCACTAATGCTTCTTTCAAAGCAAAGGCCCGACAGGAGGCAGAGGACGAGGCTTGTGCCATGCGTGCGGAGAAGATAGCCGCGGTCAAAGCTGAGCTTGCGTCTTTCAACCTTCTAGAATAAGCTTGTAGGATAGGAGTAGAGTCAAGATGTCCTGTTTAATTTTTTGTTTCTTAAATGTAATGTTATGACTCGTTTGATTGTAAAGTTATAACTTTGTTCAAATGTATTATCTAGAAAACAGCTGATGAATAAATTTCATGCTTTCTTGATTCCTTGATACGTTGTGCATACCTTTCTTTCATTTTTTTATTGTTGTGTATCGCTATCTAGCGCCTAACTCATGCGATAGGCAAACTCAAGCGCCGGTGAGTTTATACCATAGGCAAGACCTGATACAGGTGAGTTTTTTCCACAGGCGAAACTCAAACATAGACGAGTTTGTGCTGCAAGTGAAACTCAAGCGCATGTGGGTTTGTGCCATAGGCGAAACTCAAGCATAGGTGAGTTTGTACCATATGCGAAACTCAAATACAGGCGAGTTTGTACTGCAAGAAAAACTCGAGCATAGGTGAGTTTGTGCCATAGGCAAAACTCAAACACAGGCGAGTTTGTGCTGCAAGCGAAACTCAAGCATAGGTGAGTTCGTGCCATAAGAAAAACTCAAACACAGACGAGTTCGTGCCACAGGCAAAACTCAAACATAGGAGAGTTTGTGCTACAAGCAAAACTCAAGCATAGGTGAGTTTGTGCCACGCATCTGCCTGTGGACCCAAGTGCTTGCCAGCTAAGGCGATGTGGGTGCATCAATCCTCATTAAGTGTGAAGTGACAGAACGCTTCGCCTTCCACGTTTGATCTGAACCATTGATTCGGAATCCCAGAAGCTATGGCCTTCCTACGCATTGAATTCGAAGCGGCATGGGGGATTTGAGCTGTACGATCCATTTGAACCCACAGATCTCATCCGTTGAATTCTCCTCTACATAATGTCTTCACTTTTCTCCTGATGGCGTTCTCACGCTCACAAGTACTCGCCTAAAGAAAACTCTTGCAGAGCATTCCATATCCTGAACATGGCTCATAAGATCAAGTCGTGCATCTCTAAGGGTAAGGGGGTCACTTCCTCCTCTGGCGCTGTTGATGCTAACGCAATGTCGATCGTCGCTGTCAGCCCGATCCAGGGGTCATCTGCTTTGAGTCTCACCTCGACACTTAACCTTCTCCAAAAGTTAGAGGAAGAATTACGTAGGGTGGTGACCATTGTTAGCCAAGGCGGTGGCAACTACTATGATATTTTCCCCCATGTAACCGATCGTCTCGAGGAGATTCGGCACGTAGGGGGCGTCTAACTAGCTAAGTAGTGCGGGCGAGAGCTCAATCAATTGAAGGAACTACTATTTCACTTGGAGGAGCTGACGCACATCGATCCTAGAGATGAGCCGACGCCCCTCGTGATGAGTGCCCTATTCGAACATGAAGCTTTGGCAAGACACATCCTAGAGAAGGAGGCTCAGCTTAAACACTTGCGCAAGCAACATCGCGCCTTGCTGGCTAAGATGGATGCCTATCACGATGGTTACTCTTTCCTAGAGGTCGAGTCCACTCGAGGGGAGGAGGACCTAAAGAAGTGGTAGGAGGAAAATGCAAGGGTTCTTCACCTTGCTACCGAGGAGTCCCAAGCCCTCCAAAGTCTGTGTCAGGAAGAGGAGGATGGTGAGGCTGCTCTCGCCAAGCTCCAGCAGAGACAGGAAGAGAAGGTCCGAGACAGGCACGCGACGGAGCTTGCGGACGTCAAGGTTAGGATTGCCACCTTCAGCCTGCTGAAGTTTATTTAGAATGTTTCTTCTTTGTTATGCACTGTTGTGATTTTGTTGATGCTTGCTACATCTTTGTTTTGAACATGCTGCTCTTAAACTCTGCTTGGAAAAGCTTTTCATGCTTTTGATTATTCTTGGTTTTGCATTCGTAGCTTTTCCTTATTTTCTATGTTGATCTATACTTAGGATTTTTTGGTTGATCCTTAGTAGTCATTGTGTTTGACTCGCCTTTACTGTTTGTTGCTTGAGTCGAGCTAGCTACACTGTTTCCGCAGTGTGACGGACCTTCGAGGAGTTTATCTTAGACTTAATTGCTAAGATCCTCCCCCACCCTTGGCTATTTGAAGCGTGGGGTTAGGTTAACTCCGACTCTCGCGTTGTAGTTTAAGCGGATTTTAGATGTTAAAGGTTAATAATCTAACCCAAATAGAGCGGTTGCTTGTGCATGTGACCAAATCAGGGTCCCAACAATGACTCACCATTTGGTGAGCTGCTGTTCAGGGGTCGATTGGAGCATGTCGCCTGGTAAGCCACCCTTAATGAACATCGTTGATCACGAGGACGATGATATCAGGGTAATCGAATCGTTTAGGGATGTAGGAGTATGACGATTAATTGTTGTAGGAGCCGTTGTATGGTGGGCTGCTACCCATCGATTGTTCTAAGAAAATATTAAAACATTCGGAATAGGTCGGGTCATTCAAGGACGTGTAAGTATGACGACTGACTAGGGTAGCAACACGTCATGTGGTAAGTTACTACTCAGGCAGTTTCACTCATAGGAGTGATGAGGCCGGCTATCAGAGGTGATCATTAACCTGATAGAATATTGTTACAATCGGGGTAACTATGAGGGCCTATCATCCCATGGGAGAGGATTGATAGGTTGATGTTGTCAGAGGTGTAAATATTAACATGACGGGATTACTTGTTGCGATTTGAGCAACTTTGTGGACTTACCACCCTATTAGAGAGGATTGGTAAGTTGATTTTGTCAGAGGTAAGGGTTAACATAACATCGGGAGTTCGTCCCATCGTCCTATGGAAGAGGATCAACAGGGGAAATTTGGAGGAGACCATCAGAGGTGAAAATTAACTTGATAGTTGACTTTGGCCCTAACTGTAAGAAGGTCTGACCAGGTGGGGATCTGGGTAATCCCTAAGAACACTATATATAGTGTCTTATAGGGGTTTCCCGTAAGCAGTGGCTCATACTCGTGAGAACGTCAGAGTATATGAGGTAGGAATAGTTTATCCTCGTGTACCAGTTAGAGGAATACCAGGGCCGGTTTAGACTCATGCACCAGTAGGAGTAACAGCAGGGGAAGTTTAGACTCATGCACCAGTCGGAGTAATAGCAGGGGTAGTTTAGACTCATACACTAGTAAGAGTAACAGCAGGGGTAGTTTAGACTCATGCACCAGTGGGAGTAATAGCAGGGATAGTTTAGACTCATGCACTAGTGGGAGTAACAACAAGGGGACTAAGGGTAGTATTTCTTCAGGAACTTGCCGTTGATAGGCATCATGATCTTATCGCCGTTTGGTTTGACAAGACGATAAGCTCCATTCGAATAGACTGTCTCTACTACAAATGGTCCTTCCCATTTGGGCTGGAACTTGCCCTTCTATTTAGAGTTGAGAATCATTGGTCGTCGAACAGCAAGGACCAATTCTCCCTCCTTGAAGGATTGGCACTTGACCTTCTTATCGAAGGCATTGGTTATTTGAGCTTGGTAGAACTCAATGTACTGCTGAGCTTCAAGTCGCTTCTCATCTAGCGCCTCAAGTTCTGCGAGACGCTGTTGATAACTATCTTCCACCATCATTTCGTTCGTGAGGGCAATATGGAGGGACGGGATCTAAACTTCTAGAGGTAGTATGGCCTCGTAGCCATATACCAATAAGTAAGGCATGGTGCTGGTCGGTGTGTGAAACGTTGTGTGATACACCAATAAACTTTCGCCAAGCTTCTCGTTCCAATCATGTTTGCTATTGGAGGTCAGCTTGGTTAGGATTTTAATGATCATTTTGTTGAAGGCCTCGGTTAGACTATTTGCAGAGGGGTTATAAGCTGTAGAGGCAAGGTTCTCTATCCTTAACTTGTCACAGAACTAGGTGAATGCATGACTAATGAACTGCGTGCCATTGTCATGAATGATACGCCTGGGGACATCGTATCAGTAAATGACGTGATGTTTTATGAATCTAATCATGTCTTTGGTCTTGACTTCTCCCAGGGGCACAGCTTCCGCCCATTTGGAGAAGTAGTTGGTGATTGCGAGGATAAAGCGGTGACCTCGTCCTGATGGTGGAGATATCGGCCCGACGATATCCATTCCCCAAGACTCGAACAGCCACGACATTGCTGTCAGATGTAGGTCTTCTAGTGGACGGTGCACGTAATTAGCATAGATTTGGCATGCGTGGCAATGTCTGACGTAGGCGACTGCATCGCTAACCATTCTGATCCAGTAGTACCCTATCCTTTGTAAACGATCCCAGAGCTTATGTCCGGGCTGGTGAGCCCCGCAAGCACCATCATGGGATTCATGTAGAGCCTCTTGCGCTTCTGTCTTTGAAAGACATCGCAGCAACACACCGTCATACATCCTACGATACAAGGTCTTTGTGGTCGAGTCGTAGTGGAACCTTACGATGCGTCGGCGGATGAATTCTTGCTCCCTAGCGTCTTTAGGCAGTATACCGTATAAGACGTAGTCGATGATTGGGAAGCGCCAATCTTTTAGGTCTAGTTGAACTAAAGCTTGGTGAATAGCGTTCCATCATCCCCCGCAGAGAGTCAATGGCCGCCTGTTGCTCTTCGAGCTTTTGAGCGACCGTCTGGTCATGGGTAA
>BQKN01064413.1:356708-377065 GCA_022839385.1 Asparagus kiusianus | reverse complement strand
GGGCGAATTCGTTCACTAATCCGCCGCGGTAATTTTTACCGTCTACACACACATGTTGTCGATGATGACGTCCGTGATGGGTAGAAGAAACTCGTCCTTCGGACATGCGGCATTAAGGTTCCTAAAGTTGATGCAGATACGGATCTTGCCATTTTTCTTCAGGACCGGAACAATGTTAGCCATCCAATCTGGGTGTTGTTCCTCTCTGATTAAGCCGGATTCGATCAGCTTTTTCACTTCGACTTCGATTGCCTCCATGATTTGTGGATGAAATCATCTCTATTATTGTTTGACTGGCTTGGCGTCTAGGCTGATATTGAGACGATGCATGGCAATCTGAGGATCAAGTTCGGGCATATCCTCGTAGTTCCACACGAAGACATCAATGTATTTCTGTATGAGGGATACGAGGTCTTCCTTCTCTTGGGGAGGAAAACTGTCGCTGATGAAGATGGGCTTAGGACTGGTCTTATCACCCATATTTATCTGGAGTATCTTGTCCTCTGTGGGCGGTTCACGCTGTTCGAAGTGACTATTCCACTGAGCGTTGACATGGTGGTCCCATGCTTCATCATAAAGCGGGACCTGTTCGTCCTCTGCTATTTTGGCAGGCTCAATTGTAGTCATATTGACTGTGAGACTTTTGAACAAATCTCCCATGCTGACATCTGAGTTCCATGCCGAGGATGTCGATGATCGATCATCCGAGCGGGCATCCTTAGAGTCTTCACCTAGGTTGCAAAATAACTCCGATGAGGAGGAAGTGTAGCCCAACCCTCTTCGAGTCTTGGTGAAGTAGTTCGGGGGCCTTCCTTTAGGCACGTAGGCGGGTCGAATAACCATCTTGCATCATTTGTCGTAGTTCAAGCCTTCTCGACTAGCGAGGTTGTAGCCCATGTCCCCCATCATGCGCTTCGCTACTCGATTGTATTGCGAAAACTAGGGTGCGTGCTCCTCCTCTTCCGATTCATCCCACATCGTGCGCAAGGGATGGTCTATCTTACTGAAGATGATGTCCTTTTGATAACTCTCTCGGGCAGGCACAACGAATACAATCTGCAAGAACTCAATCGTTTGTCCCTTTGTAACACACGCCGAGTAGACAGGAAAGTGTAAGGAAGAGTCATTGTACAGCCCCGACATCAAATCATCGAGCAAGTCTTCCTCGGATGTCAGGCAAAATGACAAGTAAGCAAAGTTGAACTTCTCATTCAAGATAATCTCGTCCACCTAGACAGCGTTGATTACAGTGTGGCTTTCGTAGCCGATTACAATCGATTCAAAATCATTCAGGACATGGTTGTCACCATATTCGAGTTCACTATCCGCTTCATTGCCACTTCCAGGATCCTCAACCAGTGGTTCGTCGGAGTCTTGGTAAAGCAGGGAATCCGTGAAGTAGTTCTCGACACCTTTGAAGGGTTGTTTGTCGGCAACTACTGTTTTCACCCTATCATAGTCATCCATGTATTTTAGGCATTGGTGCAATGTGGATAGGACAATGCAGTTGTTATGGATCCATGGTCATCCCAACAGCACGTTTTAGGAAGGCTCGGCGTCGATGACATAGCAGGTGACCTTCGTCTTCATGTTACCTATACGGCACTTTAGGCGGATCTTGCCAAGCGGCCTCATCCCAGTGGTGTTAAAACTGAAGATGGTCATGGTTGTTGTGGAAAGTCGCTTCTGAGGAACTCCCAAGTGTTGCATAAGTTCCAGGGGAATAATGCTCAGCACGGATCCCGGGTCAACTTGGATTCGATCCACTTTGGCGGAACCGATGTACCCCGTGAAGTACAAGGGTCGATCGTGGGAAGTTCTTTTGATTAGCATGTCTTCAGGGCTGAATGTGATGTAGGGGACCCGCTACTCGGTGGCCTGACAACATTGTAAACACTTCTGCCTCGCGTCTTCCTCCTTCGTGGACGAAAATTGCATGGCGAAAACCTCCGAGTCGGCCAATGCCTCTTGTAGAGTTTCCCAAGTAGGTCTAGACAGACGCAAGAGTTCATACATGGTGATTTTGGCTAGGATGTTCTTAAGCTATGCGAGTACGTTGAACTGGAAAGGTTGACTACTCGAGCTCGGCCCATCGGGATTTAGAGGGGCTATTGTAGGTGTCCGAGTGGAGGGTCATGCCAGCTCCTCTTCCCTTGCGGGGTAATTCTTAGTGAATTCTCTGCCCGCCCTGGTGGCTAGGGCGGTAGCATCCTCGTCAGAGTCAGTGAGGGCGGCTGCTGCTGTTTTGCCTTCATCTAGGATAGCGGAGACGACATTGCAAGGTTTGCCTTTGGTCCTCCTCGAAGGCTTTGAAGTCCATTGCTCATCGCTAAGGACATCCAGATGGACCCACATTACTTGCCCTGATGGTAAGGTCTATGATACTAAACCTTTTCCTTGTTGATTATGAGGATCATTGTTAGTAATCTTTAGCATCGCCTTGGGGATAGGAACTACCCCTGTCGGTGCTTGAACTTCTGGGAGCTCTGTTCCAAAACTCAGGGTGATCATGTTCGTGGTCACCTATTTTGGTACCTTCTCCTTTTTAGAACCCCTACATCATATAGGGCTTGAAGCTTATCCTTGAGGATATAGCACTTGGAGGTATGGTGACCGAGGAACTTGTGGTACACACAGTAGCTTGGTTTATTGGTTTTGTTCGCCTCTTCAGGCTTGGTTACTTTCAGTAGTTTAATCCTATTTCTCTTGAGGAGCGTTTTAAGGGTTGCTACCACTTGGTCTTCCTTGAAGTCATATTGCCTCGGGGGACATTGTTCAAATGGCCTGGGCTTCGGCTTTTGGTTTAGTTTGGGGACCGGAGCGGAGTCAACGGTCATGATCTCCTTTCCTCTCGATCGAGGGGGATTCCTAGGCACGCTCAGTTCTGCAGCTCCCTTTTTGGGGTGAGGCTCCTTGGCCTCGAGCCTCTTGATCATATTCTCAACCTGCTCACCCTAGTGAACGAGTTCTTTCTAGGTTCGGGTTTCTACTGTGCTAACCATGAACAGAATATTGATCACAAGGTTTTTGCAACACATCTCAACCAGTGTGGATTCGGAGACTTGGTCTCGGCAATAAACCGATCGATTCTTGAACCTCTTCATGAAATCGCTGACTGAGTCTAACTTCCTTTGTTTCTCAGCAAGGAGGGTGGCCATTGACACCTCCGTATCGTCATCGAAAAAGCAGGCCAGGAAAAGCTTTTCCGCGTCGGCCCATGACTTGATAGAGCCTGATTCCAACTTGTGGAACCATTCGAACGCTACCCCCTTGAGGGTGCCGATGAATAGCTGGGTGAGGATGACGTCGTTCCCGCTGAGAAATCTGGTTTGAGCCATAAAGTAGTAGATGTGCTGTGAGGGTGAGTCCTTGCCATCAAACTATACCAAACTGATGGGTTTGAACTTAGTCGGGTAGGGGACTGTGTCCCACTCAATAGGGTATGGTCTGACCACCCCCAGTTTGTTCATGTTTTGCTGGACCTTCAAGGCATTGAGTTGGCTTTGGAACTCGTCGAATCTCCTATGTCGGATAGTACCCCCGGTACGTGACGTTCCTGCTAACGACTTTGAGGAGTGATCCGATAGGAGTTTGACATTATCCTCCTGTTCAGTCATCTGATTAAGAGTAGGTTCCCATTCCTTGCCTCCCACCGGCCTCCGCAGGGTACACGCGGCCTTCTTTTTTTTTTTGTTCAGAAGCTACTCCAACATATCTCTTATGGACTCAATGGTGACCTGATGTTCTTCAAACTTTTGGGCGATCGTCTGATCACTCGAGGCCTCATCCATGTGCACTCTTGCTAGATTGCCGTGACTCGAGTGTGATGTGTAGGATGTGGCAACCGCTGAGCAAATTTCCTCTTCACCACCGAAAGGGGGCCCTAGAAGAGCATAATCAAGCAGGATGTTTACTCCTGTACGATTACGGGTGTGTAAGAATATATCGTCACGCTCGCATTGAACCAGCGGGTGATTGGGCCCCAGGACGGAGTCCAAGTCTGGAGAATCTGGAAGTACATTTTTACCCTTTCCTATCACGTTGACCGTAGCAGACGAGAGCTCTAAATCATCGATGGCACGCCTTCTTTGGTGGCCACGCCTTCGACGAGAAGATCTCGGTTGGGAAGGTCGTTGAGCAAGCTTTTCGAACACCAAAGGTTTCACCGTTCCTATACACTGACAGTCGGCGAGTATTGTTTGGATAAGCCTTTCATAGTGACACTGAGGATTCACCCCATGTATGGTGCGTTTGCGAGTTAGGTAATCCCGGAGATCTTCTACGGGTGGTTGGCGACAACCCCCGACACCAGAGGGATCAACCAAACAATCGCGTGAGAGAGGTTTGGATGAACCCTCTTGCGTACACTGGGTGGAATGGTTAAGTGTTGGAGTTAGTTGAGTTCTCCTTGACAGGCGAGGCATCGCGCTCGGGCGAGTTCCTATCTGCAACGAACTTCGACCCTTTGTTCATGCAGGCGAATTTGGGAGGTTTTGCCTACTGTTTTGCCTTTGTTGTTAAGGCTCGTTTGCTCGCAACGCTTACCCATCGAGTGGACTCGATGAGGCTCGCCTGGTTCTGAGGGCTCACCTGCTCGGGCAGGCTTGTATGATCTGGGTAGTCTATTTGCATCAGGGATGTGACCTGAGAAACGAAGTCCACTTGAGTGGGCAGGCTTGTCCGTTTTGATTGGTTCGCCTGGGTGGTCAAGCTTGTCAGAAATACCGGACCCACCAAAATAGGGGATATTACAATCAGAGTGAAGTTTGCTTGAACGTGAGGGTTTGCCTAATTTGGCGAGCCCATCAGCGTTGGGAGGGCTGCTTCTCTGTCTTGCACTTTTCAGACCTGAATAATAATTTAGGTTTTCATATGAGGTGAAGGTTTGGGCCTCTTGCTGGGCGAAGGCTTGTCGTCACCGCTGGCGGGCTCTTCTAGAGAGAAGGGCATCCGTGCAGACTGTGACGACGTGGTCTACACCAAGGTGAACGACCATCTCTTCCCGGGATGGGGCTTACGAGGGTAGTTTGACGACCCACTTGGCAGTCTTTTGCCCCATGTTTTTAGCCTTCGGCTCGGCCTTGGTTGATTTGGGGAGAACAGGTTCCCCTACCATGACTCGGGTAGAGCCCTCAGGCACGGAGGTTTTGACCATTTAAGGTCGGCTCCTGTGCACGACTCTGTGGAGTTTGCAGGATGCATTACCACCAAAAGGAGGAGGCAGACAAGTATTCTTCATACTTGGCTTGGTCGAACTCAATTTCGAGAGACTCTACGGTTGTCCTAACAGCAACCTCGTTAAACTGCGCCACTACCATTTCGGTTGAGAAAATAGTTTCTTCCACTGTGGTCACCATCTTCTGTAGGTGTAAATTTTGATTTTTCGAAATAGGGATTTCGTTTGTATTGATAAGAATAGCTTATTACAAACTAATGAATTAAAATTACAACAGAAGCGGAGGGAACACCCTCATTGTTTAACATGGAGACTTTGGTAGCGATAGGATGCCTCACTCAGTCCTCACACTGAGTCTGCTTCCCTTGGACGATTCGATCTAGGTTGCTGGTGAGCTTCAGTGCACAGTAGAAACTCGTATTAATCGAGTTCGAGTCTCCGAGTTCAGTGGCAATCGGGGCCGAGAACTCAAGGGAGATGCTACAGTGTAGAAATGTTGTAAAGAGCAGGTCCTTAGTTCGATCGGGAGCCGAAGGCTGATGGTTTGGTTAATTGATTAATCAATGAACTATGAACCAACGATCCCCCTTCCTGTAGCTGGGAGAGGTTCTTAAATAGAGGAGAGACGGCGTGGTCACTTCCCGAATCATGGGATATGACCATGTACTGTTGAGAGATGCCATGCTTCTTATTTGTACTATGACCGACTGCTTGATGGGCTCGGAGCACTGTACTCCTTCCCTTCATGTCACAAGGAATAGGAAGGCTCATCCCTGTACACGATAGTACAGTTGCAAGGTACTCTGGCGAGTTGGCGAGTTTGTTAGTCGCCTGGCTGGTTTCTCGAACATGCGAGCGAATTCCGCTCTTAACTTGTGTAGGCGGGTCAAGTATGTTTGAACAAACTTGATTCGTGCAGGCGAATTAAGTATGTAGGCGAGTTTGGTGTCTGTGTGGACTTGGCTGGTTGCTAATACTGTGAGCGGCTACTTGATGGGTTTGGAGTACTGTACTCTTTCCCCTCACGTCACGAGAAATGGGAAGACCCATCACTATACATGATATTACGGCCGTACAGTACTCTAGCATGTCTGGCGAGCTTGTTGCTTAGTTGATTGCCCAGATATGCAGTCGAGTTCAGCTCTTGAGCAAACTTAACTCGTGCAGGAGAGTCAAGTGTGCAAGCGAGTTTAGTGACAACGTGGATTCGATTGGTCGCTCGTACTATGGACGGCTACTTGATGGGCTCGGAGTATTGTTCTCTTTCCCTTCATGTCATGGTAAATGGGAAGGCTCCTCCCTATACGTGATATTACGGCCGCTAAGTACTCTGGCGAGTCGGACGAGTTTACCAATCGTTTGGCTATACAGGCGGGTTCAGTTCGTGAGTAGACTTGACTCGCGTAAGCAAATCAAATGTGCAGGCGAGTTTCTGATCGGCTGACGGATCACCCAGGTGTGTAGGTGAGTTTGGTGATCGCGTGGTCTTAGCTCGTGCTGGCGAGTTAAGTACACGGGTGATCTCTCTTCATGCTCGTGAGCTCAACTTTCAAGTTGTGCGGGCGACCCGGATATGCAAGCGGATTTCAGGCCTTATCTGTAAAGGTAATTTTTACCGCCTACAACACTATATAGAATTCTTTCGGGAACTTCCCGTTACATCCCCCCAGCTTCCTTTGCGAAACCGGGTCTAACCTGTTCCTTAGTTGGATGACCGGGTTATCCTTAAGAATACCAGGCATGACACTCTATAGAAACTTCCCGTGAAAGAAAGGAAATAGTTTAGACTCATATACCTGTTGGAGTATTGAGAAACAGTTTATATTCGTATACTCTTTGGAGTGTCATAAGGAGTAGTTTATACTCTTATATTCTCTCCAAAGCCCACTTTGTACGGATAAAGATCACGAAACCCTCGCCTCTTGCACAATGTTCTTGAATCAGAGTACGCCCTCTGCTAACCCTAGATTATAAGAATATTGGCTCTCTCTCTCTCTCTCTCTCTCTCTCTCTCTCTCTCTCTCTACTTCTTCCCTCTACTCTCTTCTTCTTCTTTTTTTTCCTCCAACAATAGAAGAATATATATAGGGAAACCAAAACCCTATCTCTAGCCTAACTTCCTAATTAGAATAGGATTCAAACTCATAATCATAATAGAACCCCAACTTCTAATCATGATTGATCTCTAACCTTATCTAATTCTCATGAAGTTCTACAAAGAATCAAAGACACAATCCCAACGTCACAAACTTCTATTAGTCATTATATATACGTCATAATATGAAGTGCCATGAAAAGTTATTCACCTAGATGAACTGCAAAATGGAAAAAATTAATTCTGCAATGCTTCAAATAGTATATTCCTTCCAATAAAGAGCATATTAATACGAGACATAGGCTAGACGAGGAAGTCATAATTTCAAACCAATGTAATTACTTTCTCATTTTTCACTCCAAGCAGGTAGATTTAACGTCCTTTTGTAAGGACAATAATAACTTGAATGTGAACTGTTGACGGCTACTGAGGTGAAAATATTGGCTCATTTATCTACTCGTTACGACTTACTTTATTGGTTTGTTTGGATGGAGGGTAGAGAGGGGGAGGGGAAGAGAAATTTAATTTTAATCTTGTTTGTGTTGTGCGTAGCGAAAATTTCGGCAGCACCTCTAGTGCTCGAAAAGAGAGTAGATCTCAACTAAATCCATGTTTCACAAAGAAAGCAAGAACCGAAAGCAAAATATCTCAACAAAGTGGGATATTAGTTCTTCCTCTCATCACGTCTAGGACTAACTTGTCGAGGGAACCTAAACTTTCTATTACAAATCACAGCACGAACAATCAATTTTAACGTGGTTCGACAAATTGCCTACATCCACGGGGCAAGGAGGGGGGATCTACTATTAGAGAGAAAAAAAAATACAAATTGGGTTTACAATCACACAGCTCTCATAAATTAAACCCTCAAATAACTTTCAATTCCTCTCTCAAAATCTAAAAAAGAAAACCCTACTTTTCTTCTCAAAAAGGACAGCTGCCAAGTTGCTCTTTTTATTTCGCCACCTGCAACTTTTCTCTCTCTACGAATTTTGCACTTTCACCAAACTGCACAAAACCCTAGGCATGGATATTTATAGGTTGTAGTTCAATCAGGTCTTCGGGTGGGCCATTACGCGTCATTTGGGTTCGCTGCTACGTGACTCTTCAAGCGTTTTAAGAATGTGGTTGCTAAGTGATCTCTTCACGCGATTGTGCTGCTCAACATTGTGGCCCCTACGTTCAAAGCTCCTCATGTGAAAAAGCTAAGCTTCTCTGTTGTTCCCGTGCTCCTTCACAACGTGGGTCCCCACGTTCAAATCTCCTCACGTGATTTCCCTTTGCACGCCGCCCTAGCATTTCACGTCTTCATAATTCTCCACCTCGGTGAAGTTTTTCCAAAACTAACCCGACACCAACCAAACCAAATGTCTCACTTGTTACGTCCAGTATGAAGTGAAGCAATTCATGACAATAGACTCAATCTACAACAAGTCGAGATCCAAACGAGAATGTGAAGACTCTCCAAATGTCGGTATCAACCCATCAAATCGACTATATCATAAAGACTGCCTACGTATCCTCTTTCCTAAGGAATCAAACCTCACGTAGTTCATCCAAATGGCCGCAAACGACCTCAATCTAATAGAAGAGTTTGCAACCCTCCTCCAATATCATCAACTCTACGGCTGATAGCACTTCCAATAGTCTCAAAGTGTAATGAATCAAGCACCTCCACCTGAGATGAACCAATGGCCATATCTAAACTACATCTATTAGCTACACTTGAATCAAAACCCAACTCATCATCTGCATTCAAAAATAATTGATCCCTAAACCGTGTCACCTCAGATGGAATCTCAAATAATACAGAATGATCTGGAGTATGTGGAGTAATCTCCACCCAATATGAAGTAGCATCACTCTTCACCTGCTATGATACCTCTATGATTTATCCAAAACTCTCCACTTGCTGAGAGTTAATAGGCTCCCTTATTAAAGCCCCATCCAATGTGACATTAACAGACCAAATATCCAATTGAGTTTTATCTCCAATCATAGCAGTAGACAAATCTTTAATAGGATGACCCAAATATGTCAAAACCTCAGTCCAAAAACTCTTCTGCAGACCATTGCTTGACAACAAACACTGATCCTCCTCCAGCAAGGCACGGTTCTTAAAATTTGCCATCCTATTTAGTTACCCCATGATTTCCTTTCTAACGAAGTGTCTCGAAATGCCATGAGCTCGGCTCCAAAATAGAAATAGGTCCATCTTGTACCTCCCACGAAAACCTGAATGAAGTACCTTCACCTTTCTACCAATCTCATACTTCTTCAGTTTGTTGGAGACTACAAGGACTTTATCCAAAGGAGATTTGGTTGCAACCCAAACACTCCTAGAACAGCCACCAACAAAGGAAACCAAACATCTATTTCCTCCCAATGATACCTCCTTAGAAGGCCCCCAAACATCCACGTGAATCCCATCTGAAAGACCCTCCGTGCGGTGAATAGAGGTGCCAAACTTCACCTTGGTCTTCTTGATCACATCAAATTGTTCACTGGATTTCAAATTGTAGGTCGATGTTTGGTGGAAAATTTGTAGTAACAAAAATAATGAAAGAATCGTATTTGATTTATTCTCTCTAACTGCTTAGAAAAAGAATGATTACAACCCTCTCAATCTCGATTATAATTGGATTTCCTAATTACAAAAGAGAGGAGAATGATCTGGATTCTCCTATTTGTTTAATTCTGGGTTGTTCACGGTGGCGATGAGATACCTCCCTCGAATGCTCGCGTCGAGTTTGCTTCTCGTTGACGATCCGAACGTCTTGATTCACTAGAACGTGATTTTCTCCTCACGATTTGACGTTGTGGAGAACTTACACTGTAAGTTTTAGAATTCTGGATGAGTTGATAACTCTGAACGAGTTTGAAACTCTATGAAAGAGTTAATTTAATCGTAAGTTGGTTATAAGCCAAGGATGAAGAAGCTCTTGTTGCCGATCTCCAAAGCTCTAGCCGGAGGACGAAGGATCTTCTTTGCTGCCAATTCTCAGGTTCAAAAAGCCAGCCCTTAACTCGGTTGAGTTTACCCCTATTTATAGGAGATTAATGGGTGTAACCGCCCCCTTAATTCGCTCCTAAATGGGGCTGAATGAGGTGTAACCGCCCCCTTAAACAGCTCACCAAATCGTGGGAAACACGGTTTTGAAACCGTTCAATTCGTGCTTTGAATGAGTCAAACGCTGAAAAATAGCGTTCAAGACCCGAACTCTATGTTTTAGACTTGAAACGCAGAGTTAGGCCTATTTTGGTGGCTGAACGCATAGGTCACGTTGTGTTGTAAACCTAAAACGTAGAGTTAGGATGCAGAGATGAACTCTGCGTTTATCCATTTCACCAAATTCCTTCCGGTTTGAGAGATATCTGCGTTTTAATATGAAAAGACCATCAATTTGTAGTCTCTTTTGATAGAGCGTTGCAAAGATCGTCACCTTGTAACCTTCGTCTTGGCTCCTTGAAAATATAAGAGTCATCAGATTGTAACTCTTGATGTTGATTGTGAATGCTATTGAATTAGAGATTTCATTAGTTGTTGTGAAGGTCGTCAAATTGTAACCTTCTATGTGAAATTCTTTAAATTGTAACCTTTTAGAAGTCATCGAATTGTAACTTCCATCATCGGTATTTGATGGGGATCATCTATCTGTAGTGATTTTTAGACAGCCTACAGTCGATACTCCCATCTCCAAATCAATACTGGAATGACAAAGCCCCAAATGCCACAGTCTAGTCAAATCAACAGAAGTCGTCAGCTTTCCACTTGTCACTGTATCTCCAATCAAATAGTATATGTTATTCTTTCTGATACCCTTCATCATAATTAAAGAGTCTTCCACGATCTTAAGAACCATGTCCTCATCACGAACCTTCAGACCCTCTCCAACCAAAGTTCCAATTGAGATCCAGTTCTTCCTCAAGGAAAGAACATATCTCACATCATATAAGTCTCTAACAGTCCCGTTAAACATTTTGATGCGAATTCTTCCTATCCCAAGGATCTGACATGCATGGTTGTCTCCTATGTACACTACATCACTATCTAGTTTCTCAAAACTGGAGAACCATTCTCTTCTAGGGCACACATGATAGGTCGCACCACTATCCAATATCCACTCGGATTCCTCCGAATAGCTACCTGTAAGTCTGATAGAAAGCGAATAAATCAAAGTATTAGAAATATTACCATCCGATATAACGATGTTTGCTTCTGATAATGGTTGCTTTCCTTTTCCCTTCTGCTTATTCTTCATCCATTCGTTAAGCTTTGGACAATCTTTCTTCCAATGACCGGTCTTCTTGCACCAAGCACACTGATCTTTTCTAACTGTAGGATGACCTACTCTAGATTGTGGCTTCTAATTCTTTTGGTTTGGATTCTTCCCTCTTGTGACTAATGCCTCCGCTATCGGCTCAACTGAAGCCTCCTTATCCTTCTTTCGAAGCTGATAGTTCACAAGTGCAGCGGTGACCTCACTATACGAAAGGGACGCCTTCCCATTAATTAGGGTAAGAACAAAGGTCTCGTATTCCTCATCCAGCAAGAAACTCAACAACAGCAACGCCTTATCCTCATCTTCAATCATAACATCCATATTCTCTAAATCCGCAAGAAGCTTCATGTAGTGGTTTATGTGATCACTAATAGAGGTTCCCTTCTTCAATTGGAAGCGATAAAACATCCTCTTCAAATGCAAGCGATTTTCCACACTCTTGGTTAAATACTTGCTCTCAAGGATCTCACAAATCTTCTTTGCAGAAGTCTCATTCATCACATCATACTTCAAATCTTGTGTTAAACAAGACCTAATAACACCACACACCGTCCGATTCATCTTCTTCCAAACCTTCTCTTTAATATCATCTGGCTTGCTATCCAACTCTAAAGTGTCTTCTAAATTTTACGTGTTCAACGCATCCAAAACATCGCATCGCAAAAGTCCAAAGTTATTCGTGCCATTAAATTTCTCCACATCTATTTTCATAGAGTGGATATTCAAACTTTGAATGGTCTTCACACCAGAAGCACCACCATCAACACCTTCTTTCCCGGTCATATTTCTCAACACACCAACAACAATGGGGAACAAACTGAAGAATAAATCCAAACTTGAGAAAGATAGAGCCTTTACCAAAAATATCCCACCTTTAACTCCAATTGAAATCCTAGACAAGCTTCCAAAGCGATCTACTCCTCCAAATTGCCCAAACGTAGCCCGAGCTCTGATACCACTTGTTGTGTGCAGCGAAAATTTCAGCAGCACCTCTGGTGCTCGACAAGAGTAGATCTCAACTAAATCCCTATTTCACAAAGAAAACAAGAACCGAAAGCAAAATATCTCAACAAAGTGGGATATCAGCTCTTCCTCTCATTAGTTCTAGGACTGACTTGTCGAGGGAACCTAAACTCTCTATTACAAATCACAGCACGAGCAATCAATTTTAACGTGGTTAGGCAAATTGCCTACATCCACGGGGCAAGGAGGGGGATCTACTATTAGAGAGAAAATGAATACAAATAGGGTTTACAATTACATAGCTCTCACAAATTCAACCCTCAAATAACTTTCAATTCCTCTCTCAAAATCTGAAAAAGAAAACCCTGCTTTTCTTCTAAAAAAGGACAGCTGCCAAGTTGCTCTTTTTCTTTCACCGCCTGCACATTTTTCTCCCCCTACGAATTTTACACTTGCACCAAATTGCACAAAACCCTAGGCATGAGTATTTATAGATTGCAGTTCAATCATGTCTTCGGGAGGGCCATTACGCGTCATTTGGGTTCGCTGCTACGTGACTCTTTACGTGTTTTGAGAATGTGGCTGCTACGTGATCTCTTCATGCGATTGTGCTGCTCAACATTGTTGCCCCCACGTTCAAAGCTCCTCATGCGGAAAAGCTAAGCTTCTCTGTTGTTCTCGTGCTCCTTCACAACGTGGGCCCCCACGTTCAAATCTCCTCACGCGATTTCCCTTTGCACGCCGCCCTAGCATTTCACGTGTTCACAGTTTGGGAGTTCCCATCTAAATAAAGAGCCGTGTCCCAACCCGAAACCCCTGATCACTGGGTCTAGATCCGGACACAGGTCTTTACCCAACCTAGGCACTAGGTATCCCGGCTAAATAATGTTTTTTTAATTTTTTTCTAATTTCATAAAAAAAATTTAAACAATTAAAAATTCAGGAAAAAATCTATCTTATTTTTAATCACTCAAAATTATAAATTATAATTTTTGAAAAATTTAAAAATTTAACAAATTTCTATTTTATTATTAATTACTTAGAATTACAAATTATCACATTATAGTATATGGATACATCCAACTAGGTTGATAACTACCCATCTATATTCATATTATTTATGACTCTTTCTAAAAATCAAAATTATACTTATAAACATACAAATAATTTTATTATCTATTCTTTATCTATTATCTCCAACTCCTCAAGTCCTTCAATAACAGTTACAACATTGATGCCTTGGAGTCTTCTTTTCACCTCTTGTAAGCACATTACCACATTGACCATATCTAAATCCAGCATTCTCCTCTGGTCATCGATCAACTGTCTTGAAGTGCTGAAGTCAATTTCTAAAGCAACAGTAGGAACCTGCACTTCTAGTAAATAATAAAACGTGATGGAAATCATCAAATATGAAGTCAATCCATGTTGATCCACTATCCTACCGACTAGCTTATTTACAAGCATATGTGTTGAAGAGGAACTGTTAACTTCGCTTGGGCTAGATAACGTAGCAGATGAAGCTTGAGAGCTAGAACCATATCGAGCATTATACTCTTCAAATAATTTAGCAAAATAATATTTGATTGTGCTATAATGACGAAGAACAGTAACACTCTTATTATTATGATCTATTATTAGATTTTCATTAAAGAAATCATGAGCTTAGAAAGACCGGTATCCTTTAAGTATGAATCAATAAGAATGCGACAACCATATATAGTAGGACTAAGTCTAAAATACCTATTAAATTTATTATCCATTTTCGCCATCTTTTGTTCAAAATAATTATCCATGAATTGAGTATCAAAAAAGTTTAAATATTTAAGACTTGTGAAGTAGCTAGAGTAATGGCTGGATAATACCAACCAATAAAAGAATAATAGCAACATAATAAACAATAAGCATATCCTTTACATAATAATAAACTTGGAATGCACGCTCATCAGCCACCTCTAAGTGGCGCGCGCACTCATCAGCCACCTCTAAATGGCCCGCGCGCTCACCGGCCACTCCCAAGTGGCCTGCGTGCTTACCGATCATCTCCAAATAGCCCGCACGTTCACCGACCACCTCCAAGTGGCCCGCGTGCTCATCGGCCACCTTCAATTAGCTAGCGCGCTCATCAGCCACCTCCAAGTGGCCCGCGCTCTCACCGACCACCTCCAAGTGGTCCGCGTGCTCACCGGCCACCTCCAAGCGGCCTGTACATTCACCGACCACCTCCAAATGGCATGCACGCTTATCATCCACCTCAAAGTGGCACGCGCGCTCACCGACCACCTCCAAATGGCCCGCATGTTCACCGGCCACCTCCAAGTGGCATGCGTGCTCACCGGTCACCTCCAAGTGGCCCGTATGCTCACCGGCCACCTCCAAGTGGCCCGCACATTCACCGGCCACCTCCAAGTTGTAGGCATCGAAAATTGCCTATAGGTCTCCACGAACAGCTCAGTGTTAAGGAACGATAATGAACGTCACTATCTGGTTCACAGGAGTTCGATTGACGTCGGTGAACGCTTGAAGTGAATCGACGAACTACGTGAGCTGACAGAATTTCAGAATAACGAAGGCACGGGCTAATCGAGAGCTCCGCGATGTTTACAAAAAGAACAACACACTTCGTGTCTCGTTCTTTCTACAGATAATCCAACCATTGGAGCTGATAGAACTCTTCGTCAGAATTCCAACGCAATTCGAATCACTAAAATCCGAGTTCGGACGAAGAATTTACAGCGGAAGCGGACGAATGCACCTCAGAGGGGTGTCCTGGATTTTTGGGGACACCCCAGGGGTGTCCTAGATTTTTGGGGACACCCCAAGGGTGTCGCCTATAAATAGAAGCCTTGGGCCTAACTTTTGGGGGATCTGGATTTTTGGAGAATTGGCGAAGCCCTGCTAGAGTGAAGAGTGATCGAGCACTTCAACACAAGAGAGTTCTTCATCAGATCTACACCGCCCGCATCCGTTCCTTAGCATTACCCCTCGTCGGTAATCCTAAGAAGAGCAAATATCTCGTTTTATCCGAGATAGGCGCTTCAAGTTTCTAGATCTCCTCGCGGATCGAAAAAGCTCTGCCCGATTTTTCTGGATTAGATCTGATTGCCAGGTAGTCCACGGATATCGACGTCCCCGTCACAGGCTAAAGACCCACGCAAGCAAGAGACGACGAACGGATCTTGTGTTTATTTTTGAAAAGTTGTAATTTTTATTCTCGTTATTTGAATTCATTTGTAACGTTTGAAGTATTAATGAAATCAATGGTGAAGGCAACTTTTGACGAAAACAAGCTGGCGACCACAGTGGGAGCCAACAGCCTCGCTGCCGAGGCTGTCGTGACGCAACTGGCATTCAAGATCCGGGTGAATGAAGAGATCGAATACGAGTTCGATCAACAAAAGTTTGAAGAGTACCTCTCTTCCTCCTCCTCCAGATCCGCCTCTCTGAACAGGCGCAGGAAGGCATCCTCTTCCAGAAATGTTCGCGGGACCTTCGGCTCGAAGATCCAAGATCCCATTGCCGCCGCTGCGCCTGCACCACGCGACGTCCCCGCGTCGTCCAACGTGGTCGAGACCGCAGATCCGGACTTCTCCTCCACCAAGAAGATGGCTACTGAAGATGCTCCAGCATTGTCAAAGAGAACACGCCAAAGACGGCGTCAACGCCTTGCTCGTCAGCTGGCCAAGGCTTTGGAGCCGATGGACGGGATCCGCTATAATGTGGATCTAGAATCCAGGCAGCGCCGGGAACAACAACGGAGAACAACCAACTCCTCCTCCAAGACAGAAACGAACGAATGGGTTCGTGTCAAGAGGACCCACTCCACCCTCGAGGAGCGAATCAAGAAGCGTCGAGCATTGCTCACACATGCCCGAGCCCTTTTGCAGAAAGCGAAAGAAATGCAGAGGGGAGGAGCAGTGGAGAAGCCGCCTAAGAGCAAACAAGTTTGGGTGCCAAAGACAAAACCAGCACTTAAGGCAAAAGTGGGCGGAGTTATCGTCCAGCCTATTTCAAATCCAGATCCCGTTTCCCCTGTACCCGCACCTCCGACGGAGTCAGGAAAGAACATGGATCTCACTAAATCCAGGGGTCCTTTGAAGGGTCGCCTCGATCCTGAAGATCGAGGTAAAGCACCCATCAAGGAGAGATTGGGACCGTGGAAAAGTCCCCAAACAACAGTCAAGACTGGGGGTCGTACTAACAAAGGGAAAGCCCCTATTACCGACCGCATTGGATTGCGAGTCGAAGTTTAAGAGCCCGTTGGACTTTCACGCTCTCAAAGGCGTAAAAGTAAACGAGTGACTCTTGGAGACGCAAATAAAGCGTCGTGTCCCCAGAGGGAAACATATTTGTCTGATGACGATGTTACACCTGAGAAGGCGTGCCAACACTCTATGGGTTGCTCCAGTTATCAAACTAATGAGCTGTACTATAGGGCTGGGGGTGCGAATAAATCCCGAAAAAGAAATGTTCGAGACACAGAGCCTCATTGTCCGTGTGCCAACATAATCAAAGCAGTATTATCGGAATGCTGCTGTTCTAAAACCCCAAAAAGAATCTCGGTGTTTGAGAGAATCTCTACCAGCGCGTCCGAGGCCAAACTAAGACATTTCCAAAGGAGGAAGCCCATTCGCCAAGATGATGAATTTCCAGAAGTGTCCGTCAATATGACCGGCAGAAGGAAATCGACGCAACACTTAAACCCAGATCAGTTTGCTGATGTAACCGGCGTATGACTCGTTTGCGATCAGGAATCAATAAGCGAAAGAATTACCAAAAGATGCAAAAGGGACTTCCTTTGGAAGAGGAGGTGTCAGATGCTGGTTCAGATTCTTGCTCGGCTATAGCGTCCGATGACACGGCATCAAGTGCTGGACAACCCTACGAGTCATTCATGATCAGTGCCGAACAAGTAACCAAGATGCTTGAAGATGTCCTGGCTAAGCAGAAGGAAAGTTTCAAGTTCAAGATGGATCTGGCCATGCAGCAGATGAGGGAAATGCATGACCAGCAAATCACGGCACTGACAACTCACCAAGGAGAACCCAGTCGTCGCAATAATCCGAATCAAGATGAGAATGAACGGGAAGAGGATAATGTCAATCCTGTCAACAATGGTAACGGAGGCGGTCCCTTGAATGATAATGCGAAGGAGGACCACGTTACCTCTCCCCGAAGCCACTCGAAGACAGATACGAGTGAAGATAAGAAGATGAAGGACTTGGAGAGCAAAATTAACGCTTTAATGTCTGCTCAAGAGGTAAAGAAGACCGACATTCCGTGTCCTTACCCGAAAGAGTGGGACTCGATCCCGTATCCGGCGAAGTTCAACCTGATCAACTTCACGCCATTCGACGGGAAGGGCTCGCCCACTCAGCATCTAATCTACTTCAAGTCCTACTTGGGCACGATCTCCGGCAATGAAGCCTTGATGGTTCGGTCATTCGTCGGCACCCTTCGCGGGCCTGCCTTCGATTGGTATCGACGTCTTAAATTTGGAAGCATCAATAGCTGGGAGGACTTGGAGAGCATGTTCCTCACTCATTTTTTCAATGATGATGCCGAAGTGTTGATCAGGACACTCTTCGATGAGAAACAAAAAAACGGAGAGTCGGTGGATACCTTCATCAAACGCTTCCGCAATCAGGCAATGAACTGCAAGGATCCCATCACGGAGGAATTCATCTTGCAGACTTGTCATAACAATTTGTCCATTAACATCTTGGACGTTATGGGAGTAGAGTCGCTCAAGACATGGAAGGATTTGAAGGCCCGAGGAGAGCAAGCCGAGCGATTCCTCAAAAGGAAGAAGGCCGAGAGGAGCCAACCGATGGCTAATTCTCCGAACTCGAACTTCGCCTCTCGTGATAGGGGCAAGGCACCTGCAGCGGCTGTTGATCAAACATCAAAACAGTAGTCCCGAAGACAGCAGAAGACTTCGGATCAAAAGGCCCAGAGAGAGTACTCGTTCAAGGATGAAGACGTTCCCGCCATCTTCGAGTCTCTTCTCGAAAACAACAAAATCAAGCTCCCGCCCATCACGAATCAGGAGGAAGCTAAAAATACTACGGATCCAAAGTACTGCGCATACCACATGAGGATCCTTCATCCCACCAAGGTGTGCTTTACTTTAAAGAACAGCATCCAAATCTTGGTTGAAGCCGGCGTTATAACGCTAGGGTAAGCCAATTGAGAACGGCAAAACTCCGACCGGTATAAGAGTATAAACTGCTCCCAGACACTCCGACCGGTATAAGAGTATAAACTGCTCCCAGAAACTCTAACCGGTATAAGAGTATAAAATGCTTCCTGAAACTCCAAAGAATACACGAGTATAAACTGTTTCTCAATCCTCCGACCGGTATAAGAGGTTAAACTGCTCCCTGATACTCTAATAGGTATATGAGTCTAAACTATTTCCATGGGAAGTTCCTGGAGAATGTCATGCGTGGTATTCTTAAGGATAACTCGATCATGCAGGCGAAATAATGATAAACCCAGTTTCACAAGGAAAGCTAGGGGTGGATAACCCATTTATCGGGAAGTTCTTCGAAGAATACTCCACTTAGTATTCTAGAGGATAACCCGAAATTGTCTTCCTTCCTCACAAAATTCCCCTACTGATCAAATCAATTGACGGTAGGTCCACTAAAATTTCTATCCGCCAATTCATGGCAATTTTCAAAGCTTGACGTGTTAAGTCCTGATCACTTAACATTAAAATCCTTCACCGAGTGGCCAGTACAAACCAGTATTTCTACTGCTACACGTATACCACTCTCTCTGCTTTCAGGTCAAACCTATAAAAGTTAGGGCCAAAGCCAATTTCTCCTCTTGATTCCTTCCATGAACAAGGGGTCCACATCCAATTCGAGCAATCAAACCTATAAAAAGTTAGGATTGTCTCCGGCCTCACCTTAGTCAAACCTGCAGATAGTTAGGACTAAGGTCAAGTCAACCATTTCGATAAACGAAAGACTTCCATCTTCTCCTTTTCAACCAAACCTATAAAAGGTAGGGTTAAAATTGGAATTTTCCTTCAATAAATGAAGAACTCTTTTTGGATCAAGCAACCAATCCTATAAAAGTTAGGGTTACTTGAATCTTTTCGATTCTAGGGGTGGAGATCCCATTCCTAGTCTCATCTTTCTGGACTCTGGGGGTGGAGATCCCACCTCGAGTTTCCTTTTATACTGAAGATAGAATATAAAATTCGCTCTCTTCAGGTGTCGGGAGATAGAATATAAAATTCTTCCTCTTCCATTTTCCAGTCCGTCTTTACTTTGAGAGAAGACACAATTCCCAACTTCCAGTCCGTGCACTTTGTGCACGGAGAATTTTATCTCAACTCCTAAATAGAGATAAGCCTATGCCTAACACGCGTTGCCGGTTTAGTCTTTCACCGATTGAAGAAGACACCAGAATTCCAGTCTGGGGAATTTCATCCCGAAGCCTAAGTAGGGATAAGTCAGTGCCTAACACGCGCTGTCGGTTAGTCCTTAACCGTAAAAAGGACAAAAGCCCACATATTCGACATTGTGGCAGGTTGTTATTAATAACACCATAATCCGTGCTTCACACGTACGGGGAATTTTATCCCGAATCCTAAGAAGGGATAAGTCAACGCCTAACATGCGTTGTCGGTTTAGTCTTTCACCGATTGAAGAAGACACCAGAATTCCAGTCTAGGGAATTTCATCCCGAAGCCTAAGTAGGGATAAGTCAGCACCAAACACGCGCTGCCGGTTAGTCCTTAACCGTAAAAAGGACAAAAGCCCACATATTCGACATTGTGGCAGGTTGTTATTAATAACACCATAATCCGTGCTTCACACGCACG
>BQKN01064413.1:308681-348781 GCA_022839385.1 Asparagus kiusianus | reverse complement strand
AGCTATCCATGGTGTTTGACAAGCGCTTACATATAAACATGCATCTCACTGTCAACAGGCAGCTGAACTTTGTGGACTAATTGGCTTCCTTCTGATCCATAATAAATTCTGTTGAAATTTGAACCACGCCTCGACTAAAGAAATAGTGAAGATCAGAGAAAACAATCATATAAACACAGAGATTTTATGAGATGTCAGCAATATGATTATCTAGGTACGTCCTTAGAGTAGAATCCCGTCACTTTTCTAGTACTAAATCAACAAGATTACAATCTATCACTCAAACCATAATGTATTACATTCATCTCTTATTTCTATTTTTTCTATGTTTGGATGGGAGTACTACGTATAGCTGGTAGCTGAAATGTATAACCAAAATTATGAGAATACCCCATGGCCACCGCCTCTGAAGGAAGTGCAAGTTAATTGATACTTGATTCTAGGCATCGATGTAATATATTCTTTATGTACGTAAATTAGGCTTCACAAAACAATAAAATTATTTATGTGAATATATAGCTTCAGCTTGCTACAGTGCTATTTAAAAATACTTCGGTGTACAACTATTTTGAGATTCAAGTGCATAATTAAAATTGACAGAGGTTTTCCTATAGTTCATAGCCATATTCACTAACCTAGGATTTAGTGTTGCAAGCTAAATCTCAATTAAGTCCTAGTGTGTATTGTGGTCTCCAGAAATTGTAGAACTTGGTTTGAGAAGAACATTGTTCATGCAATATCTCTTGTTTAATTAATAACAAACTCTTATTTGGTACTAATAAGTATGTGAGATGATATATATCAGGAATAAATAGGTATGAAAAAGTTGTGACTCAAAACGATGCAATAATCAATATGAACAGTTGGTTTCAGCCTTTAACCATCGATGGTCTGAGGTAACCATCGATGGTCCACGGGTCATTGATGGACTATAGTCAGCAATTTATATTTTTCAAAAATGAGAAATTGAACCATCGATAGACTACAGTCAACCATTAATGTTCGCTTCAATCATCGGTGTACTATAGTCAATAATCGGTAAATTTCAGAAATTTGAATTTGAACAATTGATGGCCTCTAGGGAACTATCGATGATCATTAATGATCATCGATGGTCGGGCTTAACCATCGACGATTATGACATATTTTAATAGAGGGAAAATTACTTCTAGCCATCAAAATAACAACAAGTATCCCCCCCCCCCCCCACCCAAGACTTTTTCGAAGTTCTCAAAGCCCCTAAAATCAAACTCACAATTCTTTTAGCCCCCAAAACCAAAAATTGAACCCCTCAGGTATACTTTTAAACATTTAAAGACCATAATACTCTCTCTCTCTCTCTCTCTCTCTCTCTCTCTCTCTCTCTCTCTCTCTCTCTCTCTCTCTCTCTCTCTCTCTTTCTTAATGTCACTATAGACATGAATGATGATTAGAAATGGTTTTCGGGGGGAGGGGAATCATAGTTCCCTCCAAAATCTTCCAACAACATTGACATCGGCGACAAAACTTTCCCGCAATTTGTTCATGAGGTGAAGAACACTTTATTTTCCTTATGACGAAGAAGATTGGGATTAAAGTGAGTTGCGATAGATTCAGCGTCGTTGTTCTCAAGAAAACTCCGACGACTCCCGTTGTGAGCTGCAAAGTGAAGCTAATGATCAAGATCCGGAAATGGATGCTCTAGATCGATCCAATTCGATACTAAGAGCTATATCCTCCCCCCCCCTTTAGCTTTTGCTCTAGTTTTTTAATTAAATTATTATTGTGTAATTTTCCCCCTTTTAACTTGTACTCGAATCTGAATGCTATACTTTTTTTGTTGTTTTACATATTTTTATAATTTTTTTAAAATCGATGACTTGAGATTGAAGTAGAGTCTATAAAACGCTGGGTTTAGCTTGTCTAATGGGTTAGTAATGTGATTAATTTATTTGTGGAGGGTGATATTGGTTAAAAATATCAAGTATTTTACACACATTATTTTCCTTACGAGTTAGTTATAATGAGTTTGTTGTTAAGGTTTTGAGTTTGTTGTTAAGATTATGAGTCGGTTGTTAACCTTATGAGTTTGATGTTAATATCGGTAGAGAATTATGAGTTGGTTGTTAAGATTATGAGTTGGTTATTAACCTTATGAGTTGGTTGTTAAGGTTATGAGTTAGTTGTTAAGGTTATAAGTTGGTTGTTAACCTCGGTAGAGAGTTATGAGTTCGTTGTTAACCTCGATAGAGAGTTATGAAATGATTGTTAGAGTTATAAATTGGTTGTTAACCTTATGAGTTTGTTGTTAACCTCAGTAGAGAGTTATAACTTACTTGTTAAGGTTATGATTTGGTTGTTAATATTAGAAATTGGTTGTTAACCTTATGAGTTTGTTGTTAACCTCAGTAAATAGCTACAAGTTGGTTGTGAAGGTTATGAGCTTAACAACCAACTCATAACCTTTACAACCAACTCATAATTTTCTATTGAGGTTAACAATAAACTTATAAGATTGACAACTAACTCATAACATTAACAATAAACTCTTTTTTTAACATTAACAATAAACTCATAACCTCAACAAACAACTTGTAAATTTTACAACCAACTCATAACCTTAACAGCTAATTGCTTCTAGTACTAATCTATAAAAGGTTAACAACAGACTCATTAGGTTAACAACTAACTCATAACTCACTACCGAGGTTAACAACAAATTCATATGGTTAACAACCAGCTTATAACTTTAACAACCAACTCATAACCTTAACAACCAATTCATAAGGTTAACAACCAACTCATAACCTTAACAACTAACTCATTACCTTAACAACTAACTCATAAGGAAAATAAAGTGTTTAAAATGCTTACATGATTTGTTATTTTTAACTAAGATCAACCTTCACAAATAAACTAATCACATAATTAACCCATTAGCCAAGCCAAACCCAACATTTTATTATTTGCAAATTAACCCCTCACTGACACCATAAAAAAGAACCTCAGACTTTTATAGACTCTACTTCAATCTTAAGTTATTCGATTTTAAAAAAATATAACAATATATAAAATAATAAAAAAATATAGCACTCAGATTTAAGTACAAGTTAAAAAGGGGGAAAAGTACAAAGCAACTCACTTTGATCCTATTCTTCTTCATCTTAAACTCTCCAAACATGACTCTAGCCCTAGTTTCAAGATCGATCTCTAAAGGTAAGCTACTCTTCTTATTTAGATCTGCCAGCGCCGTCGAATCGACATATTTTCTTTTGCTCGTCACCACCGTCTTTAAAATCGTAGTGTTTTTCACCTCATGAACAAATCCTGAAAAGGTTTTGTCGCCGATATCGACGCCGTTGAAAGAATTTATAGGAACTAGGATTCCCCCCCCAAAAAAAATCCATTTCTAATCATCATTCATGCCTACAGTGACATCATAAGAGAGAGAGAGAGAGAGAGAGAGAGAGAGAGAGAGAGTAATATGGTCACCAAATGTTTGAAAGTACACATGAGGTGGTTTTGGGGACTAAAAGAATTATGGGTTTGTTAGGGATTTTGGGAGCTTTGAAAAAGTCTTGGGTATGGGAAAAATACTTTTTGTTATTTTGGGGGCTAGAAACAATTTTTCCTTTGGTAGATTTCAAGAGTTAAAATCATTCTTAATCATATGGGAGTCGCTGTCTTGTTGTTACGAATCCATCAGAACATACAAAACTCAAGTCGGAGATGCATAGCTCGAGATATTTTGTTAAACAATGTCGAAATAGTCAGCAGTAAGACTGAAACATACACATATGCTAAAACTTGCACAAGCCATAACTTTTGACTTAGTTATCGGATTTGGTATTGTAATATCTTTTCGGAAAGCCCTCGATTTGATCTATCTAATAATAGATGGTAAGCTCAGCCCATTATTGTTCTATAGTGAGCCATTGATAGACTACAAGAACCAATTGATGATTTTCTCGAGAGATAGACAGTATCATCGAAGGTCTATAGTAAACCATTGATGGGTGAACATACCATCGAAGGTCGGGTTTGTCCATCGATGGTGACAGTATATTTTACCAGATCTGATATTTTAATCTCAATTGTACGTCGTTCTTTTGATCTTGAGCTTCTTCCAATTCTAAGATATCTCTTTCCTGATCTATTGTAGAGTCTATATAAGAGAAAGAAAGAGAAAAAGATAGAAAGAATAGATCATTGATTGGAAGTGTTTAGGGTTTGAGTGTTGAGAACAAGGAGAGATTTTTATTTCCCAAAGCCTCATCAATTTCATCCTTGATGTCGTTCTTCATCATCTGATCGTCAACCTTTGAGGAGTAATACCCTTGAACTTCATCATCATCATTATTTCAAATCTATACTTCAATCAATTTGAAGGACAGTTTGATAAAATGATCGTAAGTTTTTTCTGGTTGTGTTTTAACTGTTTTGGTTGATTTTATGTTCAAAACTTATGAGTTTGATGGTGTACTAGATTAGCTGGAGTAATTTAGGGTTGGCGTACTTAAGCTAGGTGTATTGAGGGTGGCTAGTTAAGCCTACGTTAGTTCTGGTCATTGTAAGGAGTTGAGTATCTCGATTGGTTTTGGGTAGATTTCAAGGTCCTGTTAGTAAGACCTACTGAATCGAGTTGTGATTCAGGAGAACTCTGGCCATAGTGAAGAGTCCCTTCGCAAGAAGGAAAAATGGACATATAATTTTGATCCGAACTACTATAAAAATCTCGTGTGTTCCTGTATTGGTTACTTTTAATATTTTCATATTTTATTTCCACTGCATATTCCGAGTTTAGTTGAAAAATTGTACCAATCATATTCACCCCCAGACTTGCATATTGTTTCCAACAGATATTCTTTTTTTTTCGGTCTGTTTTGCCCCTAATCTAGACTCAAGTACGCAGGATCCAAGTTTAGGATTCTCTTCCTATCTGAATGAAGTTTTCAAATATAAACGATTGATTGTATTGAACTTTCCAAATAATAAAAGGCATCATGGAGCTTTGTCAGTAGGGGTGTATTCGGTCTAGATACGGCTCGAATATAATGCTTATCATATCCATATCCGCTTACCCATCTCGGATACGGATACGGATACGGATATACCTCGGTAAGAAAAAGTTATAACCATATCCGCTAAAATCGGATACGGTTACGGATATACATGCAGATATGCATGCAGATACAAAACAGATATGAGAAAACTAGATAGTACTGAGAAAAACATAGTTCATGTGATGCAAAAGAGTTTGTTAATATGTCAATTATAATTAAAAAGTTAAGATGTCTCGGATACGGTTTAGCACTCCTATTTGTTAGTGATGCAGTTGAGTTCGGTATAGGGAAAGTAAAACTTGACAATAGTCAGAAATAATAAAGGGTTCGTTGGGACTCTCATATTTATAAGAGCCTGATCGATTATAACTTTCTAATTGTTATTTCCAAATAGAAAAATTCTCTAAGGACCCAAAATATAGGATCAACAAGGGGGACATTATGTGAGGTGTCCCTCTCCTATTGTATAATGAGTTGTCCATCATTAATAATGGCCAACTCATTATACAATAGGAAGGGAATACATCACATGTCCCCCTGTTGATCTCATATTTTGGGTCGCTATAGCAAAGCTCTTCCAAATATGTTTTACTTTCTTCTGGTGTTTGGAATATTCCTTTTGTTTTTTAAAATTTGGAATATTCCTTGACACAAATAAACTAGCCAGCCGTTAATATATATTAGTATATTATGCAAGCGAGAAACTAAGCGCCTCACCTTAACAGTGAAACAAGCATTTAAAGGAGTCAATCGCACGCAGACCCTTGTCGTGTAGTCGTTTTCAGCTAACGACCCCTGTAGTTTAACTCCAAGTTCAAAATTTATTAGTTTTTTTGTCTCTAATATTGGAGGGAAATTTTTTTAAGCAAACGTTTGCAACTGCAGAATTTCGAAGAGTAATTAAAAGAAAGCAAGGAGCTTTTTGTCATTGATGTAGTTGAGTTAGGTACAAGTAAAATCTCACCATAGGGACTAATTAAGTAAAGTCTAATTAAGTAAAGTCTCTTTTATATGTCCCCATTGAAATTACTTGGCAAAAGTAAAATAGTAGCATGTTTTGCGTCACGTTTGAACCATTCATATTGAGTTTTAGTTCTAGCTCGTCATTATTATGTCATTTTTTCCAAAAGTTTTTAGCTTTCTTAGTTTCTAAAACTGACGTCACCATCTTTTGACTTTTATCGGATCCTCGAGATTTATCTGTTTTGTCTTTTAGCGTATAAAATCTATTTTGATTTGGATACTATTTTTTTTTGAAAATGCAGGTAGGACAACCTAATCAGCCAAGTCCTTAACAACACTCTGTTTCAAAACTAGCGGGACATAAACAGACCAAAAATAAGAAGACAGACAGTCAACCGACTTTGCTAGGACATGAGCAACATCATTACCAGTGTGCCTTACATAAAAAACTTTAGAGCAGCTATTAGCAGACAAAGCAGACAAACCAGCGTGAACTTCATCTACAATAGGAGTCATGGAAGCAAAAGGAGAAGGAGAGTCCACCAAGGAGACAACCCTTAGAGACTCAATCTTCACCACCGAAATCCTCCAGTTCATACGCTAGACAAAGTGAATGCCTTCCACGACGGCCAACAGCACCGCATGATCCACAAACATAGGACCTATGAGCCCCATAGAGTATACAGTAGCCACCAATCACATGCCCATGGTGATCCCGAACAACACTTCCCAATCCAATAATAGCTCTCGTTCCAGAGGAACAACAGCATCTGTGTTGAGCTTCAGCAGACCAGGAGCAGGGGGATACCAAGTAGAAGGCCATTTGGAAGGGGTAGCAATGTCACTATAGAGGCCTCTAACCCTATCCCCTTCCTCCACAAAATAGAGAATCCGAGTCACCAAGATCGAAGCCTCCCTAACACCACCACCATGAGAGCACATATTCCTGTCCCCCATATAAACCACAGGGTCGTGAAAACCAAAGCTAGAGAGTCCCCAGGGCAAACAGAGGCGAGATGGAAAAGAAAATCACCACAAGACATACTTCGAAAGCCATCAATCACTTCCCAAAAATTTAAGGACTCCCACACCAAACGAGCAAAGGAGCAGACAGTGAAGATATGAATGGCATTCTCAAAGGCAACAGAGAAAATGCAGCACCTAGGGGACACAAAGATCCCCCTGCGAGACAAACCAACTGACGTAGGGAGAGCATCATAGAACAGACATCAAAGAAACACTCTAATATTCGGTCGGATCTCCGCTTGCCAGATCAAGTACCACCACTTCGCCACCCTAGAATCCAAGGTGGAAGCAGCATTAGACATAGTGTGACAAAGAAGTCAGTACCCACTCTTGACTGTGTAGCACCCCTTCTCCTCATAATGCCAAATTAGTATATCAGGGATAGGAGAAGGGGGCAGTGGGATAAGTGAAATGTCCTCCCGGTCCAGCTGTTAAAAGGAATTAGCAATCAAATCATGATTCTAAGTACCCAAAGCAGAGATCAGCTCAGCTACCCTCCTGGATGGGTTGATCAGAGAAGTGATTAGCCTGAAAGAAAAGTACATTGGGATCCATGGGTCAGCATTGATAGAGACACACTGGCCATCACCTATCCTCTATCTCAGACCTCGGGCCAGGAGCTCACGTCCCCAGATAATGCTCCGCCATAAATAAGAACAGCCAGTGCCAGCACCAGGTGAAAGGAAGTCCGAGTCTCTGAAGTACATCCCCTTCAAAATCGTACTAGCTAGAGAAGAAGGGTCCTGAATGATCCTCCGGGCCTTCTTAGCCACCAGTGCCTCATTAAAAATCTGTAGATGTCTAAAGTCCAGACCACCCTCTGACTTTGCTCGACACACCTTTCTGCCACCTGACCTAGTGAATCTTCCTCTCACTAGAAGTTGATCCCCACTAGAATCTCATAATAATAGACTCAATCTCCCTGCACAAAGAAAGGGGAATGCGGAAGATACTCATCATATAGCATGTAATCGCCTACAAATTAGCTTTCACCATAACCTCTCGCCCCCCAGCTGAGAAAAGAGTCCTCCTCCAAGCTTGGGCTCTTTTCCAAACCGAGTCTCTAATGGAAGCAAAAGTCTGACAACGGCTTCATCTAACCACCGAAAGAAGGGCTAAGTACTAATCATGTGACTGGGCCCTATGAAGCCCCAAGACAGAGAAAATAGAGGCCCTAGTATCCTCATCTACACAGGGGCTAAAGGTGATGACAAACTTCTGAAAGTGAACTTTCTGACCGGTTGCAGCCTCATATAGTAGCAGAGTATTCTGCACAACCTATGCAGTGGCCTGGGATGTCTGAATAAAAAACCAAAGAGTCATCTACAAAGAACAAATGAGAAATCCTTGGCTCTGATCGAGAACAAGATAACCCTCTGATGCACTTATTCTCCTCATGTCTGATGATCAGTGTAGAGAGAGATTCTGTACAGAGAAGAAACAAATATGGAGAGTGGGCATCCCTGCCACAGACCATAGTTAGGAGTGACCCGACCGACAATCTGCCCATTGAGGCAAAAAAAGAGTCAGGAAGTGGAGATACATTCCAAAATGAGATGCCTCTAATGATTTGGAAAGCCCATGATCTAAAGGACCCTGTCAATAAACCCCAATTCCATTCTTTCATATGCCTTACTCATGTCCAACTTCAATGCTATATAGCCAGACCGACCCCGTCTCCTCTTCTGCAATGTGTGGAGAAGTTTAAAAACAACAATGACATTGTCCTGCATAGATCTCCCTAGGACAAAAGCACTCTGAAAGCATCCGATCAATCTACCAAGAACCCACTTCAGCGTATTAGCAATGGTCTTCATGACAATCTTGTAGATCACATTACATAGGCCGATGGGTCTAAAGTCTGCCATAGTCTTAGGTGAATCCTTTTTGGGGATGATAATCATATTGGTCTTATTCCAAGACCTGATAGATGAGACCCTATTTAGAATCTCCAAACATGCAGCCAAAATATCTAGGCCAATAACAAATCATTGGGACTAGAAAAAGGATGCATAGAAGCAAACTGGATTAGGTGCCTTTGAAGGACCCATAGATCGAAGAGCACCCCATACCTCATCACTTGTAAAAGACTCAGAAATGATCCAGAGGTCATCCACTAAAAGCTGTAAAGAGATAGTATTACCCATCTCAGCCAAAACCTCCTCTAAAGGAATGGAAGAATAAAACAACTCTGAGAAATAATCCTCAATAAGCATTGAAATTCCCACCTATTCCTCTACCCAAGTGCCATTCGAATGACGTAGACGGCTAATGAAGTTCTTCCTCCTCCTAGTCGAAGCTCTCATATGGAAGAATTTGGTTTTATGGTCCCTATCTCGGAGCCAATCAACCCTTGCTTGCTGTCGCCAGAAGCTCTCTTTCCTATACTTAAGAACTTCCCTCTCCTTCTCAAGCCTTCGAATCTCATCCAAACGATCGCCTACATCAGGAGAAGAGTGGAGAGACTAGAGCTTTCACTGAATAACTGACAATCTGTGCCTCCATATGCCAAAACACTCTTGGCTCAAACTACTGAGTTTTATAGCACAAGACCCTAGCTTCTAACAAACTGACTCATATAGACCTTATTGTGTGGAGATCCCAGGTTAGGACCTATTAATAACATCACTCAAATCATCCTCTTAGAGCCAAAATGGCTCAAAGCGGAAGGACGACCATGCCTAGCAGGAGGGGGGTAAGGAGCAGCAAAATATAGCATAATAGGACGATAGTCAGAAACAGAAAAATCCAAGTAGTGTACCTCAGCAAGGGAAAATATGTCACGCCAGCCAAAGTTAGCTATCATCCTGTCCAAGCGCTCCTGGATATGAGATGTACCAGACTGATGATTAATTGAAGTGAAGGTGTGCCCGCGATACCCCAGATCTAGTAGCTCACAATGCAACAAAACACTCTGGAATCCAGCATACTCAAAACATGAGCCTGTCTACCACCCAACTTCTCCCCTAGGCTCGTGATGGCATTAAAGTCACCTCCACATAACCATGGGTCAGAGGAAAGACCTCTCAATCGTCTCAGTAGATCTTAGGACTGGTACCATAAGTGTCTTTGGGGATGGCCATAAAACACGATGAGCTGCTAATTCCTTCACACAGAGTCAATAACTGATGCGCCCCGGAGAAAAAGAACAGATAGTCACATCCATTTCATCGCCCTATAGTAACATGAGTCCACTACTTATGCCTCTACTATCCACCACAAAGCAATTCCAAAAACCCGACTGAAATCTGATCATCTGCACCCACCTACTAGTAAGTCTAGTCTCTGAAAGAAAGTCTAGACTTGGGAAATGAGTCCGCAACATCCTACGGAAAGCGGTAAACATTTTAGGGTTTAACAGTCCCTGAACGTTCCAGCAAAAGTAACTCATGGCTCTTGGCGCCCATGGCTGTTTGCATCGAAAGTTGATGTCTTCATTACAGTATTCATTACAACTTTAGTGGTTACAATAGAAACAAAAAAGATAGACTTTTTATAAGACTCTTATACAATGAAAAAAAATTACAACTCTCGTCAAAACAAATGAAGGGAGATCGTTTATCGGTCTTTTGCTTCCGCAGGATCTTTGCCTATGTCGGGGATGTTAATATCCGTAGACCGCCTTTGATCTGGATCCGGTTGATGATAAATTCGACAGAGCTTCGCCTTCACTGAGGAAGTGTTTTATTAAAGCACTAAAATCGACCAAGCAAAATCAGTAGCTCTTCTCGAGATTAAGACCAAGCCTAATCTCAAGGAACGGTGGAATCAGGCTTCAGATCTTTTGAATAGCTCCTTCTTTATGTTGGATTTCACCGGGATCTCGCTAACTCTTGCTGAAACTCGTGGCTCTTGGCTCTGGAGTTCGACAGCACCTCCTCGTCTTGATAATAAATCCGGTCCTGTGAAATGAGCCCTTAGGCCTGTATTTATAGGCTTCGGTTGGGGTTTTTCGAATGAGAATGATGGATTTGGCCTTATTTTCAATTGATAATGGCCTAACCATGTTTGTAGACGATATCAAATCAGTTAGGAACCCCTAGAACAGATAAATCCCGAGAAAACCGCTCAAAACCATCGAAAAACATGTCAGAGGGTCAAAACAGCTCGGGGGACGTCGCTGACCCGTGGGGGGGCGTGGTCGGTTGAATCCGACCCGCGCGGGCACGGGTCGGTTGAATCCGATCCGCGCGGGGCGCGGGTCGGTTCAATCCGAACCCCCCCACGGGTCAGTTCCGACTGATCCGCGCTTGCACGGGAAATCTGGCTTTTTGCTGAACTTTTATTTTCTGACTTTTCGGGACTTGTATTTTCCGCCGTTTTGCATATTTGGCTGACTTGTTAACTTGCATGTTTCGTTGCGGGACTGACCGTCGAACGCGTGTTGGTTGACATGTGCGCGCTGGTTAACGTGCGCGTGTTGACCGACGCGTGCAAAATGATTGACGAGCACGTATTGACCGACGCGCACGAACTGATTGACGCGCGTGTGTTGATTGACGCGCACGAACTCATTGACACGCTCGTATTGACCGACGTGTGCGAACTGATTGACACGTGCGTATTGACCGACGTGCGTGAACTGATTGACGAGTGTGTGCTGACCGACGTGCACGAACTGATTGACACGCAGGTGTTAACCGACGCGCGCGAGCTGATTGATATGCGCGGGCTATTTGGTTCATCATTCGCTTCATGCGCTTGTCGACGACAGATAATCCTTTTAGATTCGAATGACGATGATTGTTGTCTTCTCTCCGTCTCGAGCTATGTACAAACAACTATAGGTATTTTTAGATGCCTACAGATACCCCCTCCAAAGCATTTTAGACTCATTTCTTTTATAGAAGAGTCTGGAAGGCTTTGGATAAGATATACCTTTTTCTCAATTTCGTAGAGGGACCTGTGAACTGCTTCAATTCTTAACTTCTTCAGCCTTCAGTCTATTTGTAGGCGTATAAAATTGCCTATAGGTCCCACAACACAGCTCGACACGGTGATTCGACAAATCAACGAACCATCGAGTGACGAAGCGACGAGGTCAACAAATTGCACGCAAACAATGTCAATCACGTGCGGAATCAATCCAACGGTTCGAGGAGTCAACGAGTCATCTAAACAAGAGCGAACTCGGATGAACCACGATCGAATCAAGATCGGTTTTGGACTCGAACTCAGAAGCGGATTAACTGCCATATTTGGAATCAAGTCAACAAGTCGATTCCGAACCAAGTCAACCACAAACCGAATCAAAGTCCAAATCAACAACGAATCGGAACCCGAACGACGGAATCCGAATCACGAAACGAACACAAGCCCAAACCCCGGGGACTCGGCTTTGAACCGAGCCACCCCAAGGTAGCTCGGCCCAAGCCGAGCCACCCTGAGGTGGCTCGGTGGCCGAGCCACCCATGGGTGGCTAGGCCCTGTTCCGTGCCCGAGGCACAGGTTTGAGTGCCTATAAATAGGTCTTGTGCTCATTCATTTTGAAAGGTTGGATTTTGGAGGAGGCGAAGCCCTGCTGGATTGAAGACTCAGATCTAAAAAAAGATCTCAACTTTGAAGGCTTGAAGGCTTGGACTTCCAGATCCGGTGCTCGGTGATCGTCAACACCAAATAAGGCAGGAGTTTGAGAGAATTGGATCTGAGATCTACACGATCACACTCCGGATCTAAGCTTGGTTCTTAGATCCCGAGCATTGAGCGGTTGTTTCCTTGGTGAAACAATCCCTCCCAGCTATTATTCCCTTGGTGGAATAGTACCCGTCATATCGTGTAGATCCGACCGGATCGAGATCATGCGGTGGTCCACGGATTAACCCCGGCGCAGGCAAAGAACCCACAAAGCGAGTGACCGCATAACAGGAGCTCGCGATTCGTTCGGCAAACAAGGATAAAATTTGTAATCTTTCTTTTTCTTATTTTTGATTTTCATTATAACCGGATCTTATAAAAAGACCGGATCTTTATAACCGATAAACAGTTATTGAGATGGCAATGATATCAATGAAGAAAGACATGAATTTTTCCGCGAAGAATCTGGCGACCACAGTGGGAGCTACCGATCTCGCCGACGAGATCGTTGCGTCGCAGCCGCGGATCCTGATCCCGGTCGAGGAGGAGGTCGAGTACGAATTCGACCAACAAAAGTTCGAGGAGTATCTGTCATCCTCATTCGGATCTACCTCCCCTCGCAAGTCCAAGAAGCTCTCCCCCAGGAGAAAAATTCGTTGGTACGAAGATATTGAAGACACCAACGAAGATCTCGCCCCGCTGAATGCCGAAGTCGCATTGGGTGAGATCCCTCCAATTTCCAACAAGGTCGGATCTACTCTGGCCAACCCTTCTGCCGCAGGGGGCGTAGTGACCCTCTCGAAGAGAGCCCGCCAAAGGCAACGGCAACGCCTTGCGAAACAATTCGCAAAGGCCATGGAATCTGTTGACGGAGTTCGCTACAAGGCGGATCTGAAGAACAGAAGAGGTAAACGGCCTCAACAACCGATGAATGGCAACTCCTCCAAGCCGCCGACGGACGAATGGATCCGCGTCAAACGGAACCGATCAACACTAGAGGAGCGCATTCGCAAGCGCCACGCACTATCAGCGCAGGCACGGGCTCAAATTGAAGAAGCCCGTAGAAGGCTGCAGAAGGAGGTGGCGAAGAAACCGCCCCCAACCCGCCAAGTATGGAGGCCGAAATCTGAAACGGTGATTCAGGTTAAGGCACAATCGTTACAGCCTTCGAAGCAGGTTCAATCTCCGGCGAGCCAACTCAAATCGCCGATGATCCCTACAATTGCTCCGGGAGATCCTGTGGAACCATCCCAGAAAAGGAAGTCAGTCTTGGAGCGCCTCGGTCCACTTCCCGAGGAGCGAAGCAAAGCTCCAATCCAAGAACGTTTGGGTCCACTGAGACAGCTCCGAACTAATTAACATGCTGGGGGTCGACACAACCCTCAACATGACAAGGAGTTCACGGTACCCAAGCGCACTACCTTGCGCATCGAAGTTCGGGAGCCCGTTGAGAATTCACGCCCACAAAGGCACGTTTCGAGGCGAGTGACTCTCGAAAGTCCAAATAAGGTAATTCGCTCTCAGAAGGAAACGTTGTCATCCGATGATGATAACGTTATACCTGAGAAATCGTGCCAACACACGATAGGTTACTCCGATCAAATTGACGAGTTGTATTATCGTGCTGGGGGTACGAGCAAGACAAGAAAGAGAAGCCCTCTGTTCGCGGGAAAATTTGTAGCTTTCTTCATTGATGTCATTGCTATCTCAGTTAACAACTTTATGCGTTACAAAGATCCGGTCTTTTTATAAGATCCGGTTACAATGAAAATCAAAATACAAAAAAGAAAGATTACAATTTGTTTCCTTTTATGTCGAACGAATCGCGAGCTCCTGTTATGCGGTCACTCGCTTTGGTGGGTTCTTTGCCAGCGCCGGGGTTGTTTGCCGTGGACCACCGCGTGATCTCGATCCGGTCGGATCTACACGATATGACGGGTATTATCTCACGAAGGAAATAATAGCCGAGTGGGGTACTAATTCACCAAGGAAATAGTAGCCTAAGTGTCGAAATCGACCAAGCGAATTCGAGACTCTTCTCGGGATCTAAGAACCAAGCTTAGATCCGGAGGAAAATCGTGTAGATCTCAGATCCGATCCTCTCGAACTCCTGCCTTGTTTGACGTTGACGTTCGCTGAGCACCAGATCTGGAATTCCAAGTCTCCGAAGCCTTCAAAGTTTGGATCTTTGTTTAGATCTGAGTCTTCAATCCAGCAGGGCTTCGCCTCCTCCAAAATCCAACCCTCCACAAATGAACAATGCCTTGGCCTATTTATAGGCACTCAGAACTGTGCGTTTGCACAGTTCTGAGCCTAGCCACCTGTGGGTGGCTCGGCTCTTGGCCGAGCCACCCACAGGTGGCTCGGCCTTGGCCGAGCCACTTGTGGGTGGCTCGGCCAAGCCGAGCCCCCTTAGGTGTTCCGTCGTTTCGGTTTTTGGTGTTTCCGGTCCTCTGTTGTCCGGGTTCCGATTCGTTGTTGATCTGGACTTCGATTCGGTTGTGTGGTTGACTTGTTCGGATTCGATTCGTTTTGATCCGATTCCTGATTTGGCAGTAAACCCTCTTCTGAGTTCGAGTCCGAAACCAATCTTGATTCGATCGTTATATCACCGAGTTCGTTCTTGTTTAGATGACTCGGTGATTGGTTTGATTCCGCGTGCGAGAGGATGCATTCCACTGCTTGGGTGCGATTTATTGGCTTCGTCGCCTCGTTAACCTGCTCCGTTGCGTATGGCTTGGCTTCGGCATTGGCGGGATAACGGTCGTGCTTGAATACGTCGCCCGATGGTCGGTTCTGTCGAATCGGCGTCGTCGAGCTGTGTTGTGGGACCTATAGGCAATTTTATACGCCTACACCCTCGAAGGCTCGAAACTCAGTGCCCATGTGCCAAGCTCATCCGGGTAGTACTGTCTGAATGCAACTGCATCAAAGCAGTCCCCGAGAGAGTCTTTGTGTTTGAAAGGCTCAGCACTGAAACGCCAAAACCAAGGCCTAGGCGTTTCCGACGAAGGAGAGCGGTGGTTGAAGATGGAGAATTTCCGAGGGTCACCGCTAATATGACCAACAAGGGGACACTGGCATGGGATGATCTCGAGTCGATTCTGAATGCATCCCGGCGTCTAACCCGTTTACAGTCCGGAGCCATCTCACGAAGGACGTATGGTAGGGTTCGGACAAGATTACCTTCAGAGGATGAGGAATCAGATGCATGCTCTGCGGTAGCATCTGATAACACCGTATCTAGCGAAGGAGAACCCCGTGAGTCATTCATGATAAGCGCGGAACAAGTGGCCAAGATGCTTGAAGAAGCTATGGCCAAACAACAGGAGACCTTCAGGCTCGAGATGCAGATGGCCATGCAGACCATGAGGGAGATGCATGAGCAGCAAATCCAGGCACTGAGGAACCAGCAAGGCGAACCAAGCCACCGTAATCAGGTTGTTCAAGAAGTTGAGCATACGGATACGGATGAAACTCGCAATGCCGATGACCCTCCCATCAACACAGGGGGTGGTAATGAGGATGCCAACGAAGATACAAGTGAAAACTTGAAGATCAAAAGCCTCGAGAGCAAAATCAATACCTTGATGTCCGCTCAAGAGGTGAAGAAAACGGGCATTCCTTGTCCATACCCAAGGGAGTGGGATTCAATCCCCTATCCGGCGAAGTTTAGTCTAATCAACTTCACGCCGTTCGATGGGAAAGGTTCCCCCACTCAGCATTTGATTTATTTCAAATCGCACCTGGGTGTTATCTCCGGCAATGAGCCTCTGATGGTGCGGTCATTCGTTGGCACTCTTCGTGGAGCCGCCTTCGATTGGTACTGCCGCCTCAAGCCAGGTAGCGTGAGCAGCTGGGACGATATGGAGACCATGTTCCTCACCAACTTCTTCGACGATGACACCGAGATATCCATCGGAACGTTGCTCGACGAGAAACAAAAGGACGGGGAGTTAGTCGAAACCTTCGTCAAAAGGTTCCGGAACAAAGCGTTAAATTGCCGGGACCCGATCACGGAGGAGTTCATTCTCCAGACCTGCCACAACAATCTTTCGTTGGATGTGTTGGAAGCAATGGGAACAGCGCCGTCCAACACATGGAAAGACTTGAAGATCAGAGGGGAACAAGCTGAACGCTTCCTCCGAAGGAAGAAGGCCGAGAGGAGTCAATCGACGACTAATCCTCCAAACTCAAACTTCGCCTCCCGTGGTAAGGGTAAAACACCTGCAGCAGCTGTTGATGCCAATCAAACGTCACAACAGCAGTCCCGGAGATAGCAGAAGACTTCGGATCAGAGGCCTCAAAAAGAGTACTCCTTTAAAGACGAAGATGTTCCAGCCATCTTCGAATCGCTCCTTAAAAATAACAAGATCAAGCTACTACTGATCACGAATCAGGAGGAAGCTGATAATACCGCGGATCCGAAGTACTGCGCATACCACAGGAGGATCCTTCATCCTACCAAGGCCTGCTTTACTCTAAAGAATAGTATCTAGACCTTGGTTGAAGCCGGCGTCATAACGCTAGAGTAAGCCAGTCAAGAACGGCGAGACTCCAGTGGGTGCACGAGTATAAACTGTATCCCCTAACTCCGACCGGTATATGAGTATAAACTGCTTCCTGACACTCCAAAAAGTATACGAGTATAAACTGCTTCTTAATACTCCAATAGGTATAAGAGTCTAAACTATTTCCTTTCTTCCATGGGAAGTTCCTGGAGAGTGCCATGCGTGGTATTCTTATGGATAACCCGATCATGCGGTTAATGCAACGATACACCCAGTCTTGCAAAGAAAGCTGGGGGTGGATAATTCAGGTAACGGGAAGTTCCCGGAAGAATGTTAAATATAATATTCTTAGGGATAACCCGATCATTATAAATAAAGTGATAAACACTAAACACTCTTGAAATCACTGACGAATTGTCAGAACCCCGTGTTTGTTAAGTCTTTATCACTTAACATTAGAAACCCCCTTTGAGTAATTTGTACGAACCAACATCTTACAGTGATTTGTACTCTTACTCTCTTCTTTCGCTTGGTCAAACCTTCCTACAGTTAGGACCAAAACCAAATTTCCCTCTCGATTCCTTCAATGAACGAGAGGCCCACAAATCGAACGATCAAACCTTCCTACAGTTAGGATCGTCTCAAACCTCCCGCTTGGTCAAACCTTCCTACAGTTAGGGCCAAAACCAAAATCCCCTCTCGATTCCTTCAATGAACGAGAGGCCCACAAATCGAGCGATCAAACATTCTTACAGTTAGGATCGTTTTAAACCCCCCACTTGGTCAAACCTTCCTACAGTTAGGACCACAACCAAAATCCCCTCTCGATTCCTCCAATGAACGAAAGGTCCGCTTTCAAGTCGAGTGATCAAACCTTCCTACAGTTAGGGTCATCTCAAGCTCCCGCTTGGTCAAACCTTCCTACAGTTAGGACCAAAACCACAATTCATTCTCGATAAACAAGAAATTTATCTTTAGTTCGGTAATCAAACCTTTCGACAGTTAGGGTTATCCGAATCTTTTCGATTCTCGGAGTGGAGATCCCACTCTTAGTTTCACCTTTCCGGATTCTGGGGGTGGAGATCCCACCTCGAGTCTCCTTTTCAAATTGGGAATAGAATATAAAATTCTTTCTTCCCCACACCAACCTTTTCCAAGAGTTTATCAATCTTGGACTCATCCTAGGAAGTTTATCCCGAATCCTAAGCAGGGATAAGTCTGCGCCTAACACGCGCTGCCGGTTTAGTCTTTTTCCGATTGAAAAAGGCACCAGAGTTCGATTCTGGGGTATTTTATCCTGAAACCTAAGCAAGGATAAGTCCGCGCCTAACACGCGCTGCCGGTTAGTTCTTGACCGTTAAAAAGAACATCCGTCCGCATATTCAACATTGTGGCAGGTTGTTATTAATAACACCGAAATCCATGCCTTACACGCATGGGGAAGTTCATCCTGAATCCTAAGAAAGGATATGTCGACGCCTAACACGCGTCGCCGGTTTAGTCTTTCGCCGATTGAAAAAGGCACCAGGATCTAAACCTGGGGAATTTTATCCCGAAGCCTAAGTAGGGATAAGCCAACGTCTAATACACGTTGCTGGGTAGCCTATTCCCACAACAATGGCAAAGTCTATGTATTCGACATCATAGCACAAAGTCTTAGAGAATTCAATCTCTGAGCACAACGTTACATGCGAACGGATTTAAATAATTCGCATACTAGCCCGACTCAAACGATAGTCGGTAAAGGCTAATCAAATCCGTTTAAGGCTGGGGGTTAGCCAAAAAACCCTAAAGTCAACGCCTAACACGCGTCGCTGGGTAGCCTATTCCCATAACAATGGCGAAGTCTATGTATTCGACATCATAGCACAAAGTCTAAAGGAGTTCATTCCTTTAGCATAACGTCACATGCGGAACGGATTTAGACAATCCGCATGTAAGCCCGATTCAAACGGTAATCGGTAAGAACACGTCAAATCCGTTGAAGGCTGAGGATTTGCCAAAAATCCTAAGTCAACGTCTCATACACGTTGCTGTTTAGTCTTTTCACAGGAGAAAGACGAAGTCTACGTATTCAATATCGTAGCACTAAAAGGGTTAACTCTTTTAGCTTAACGTCACATGCGGAACGGACTTAAACAACCCGCATGCTAGCCCGACTCAAACGGTAGTCGGTAAAGGCTCATCAAATCCGTTGATGGCTGAGAATTTGCCAAAAAGTTCTATAAGTACGAGTCATTGACGTATCAATTCTATGGATTGGTCTCGTGACTCGAGTATCCGCCACGTTCTAATAACTTAGGAGCTTAAACTGTGTATACTCCAGCAGACGTACGAGTATAAACTGTGTCAGACGCCGGACAACGCGTCGCAATGAAGTTTAAACGCCGGACAACGCGTCGCAATAAAGTTTAAACGCCAGACAACGCGTTGTAAACAAAGATTCAACGCCGTCAATCGATGATCAGTTCTATGTTGAAGCAACCAACTCGAGCTAAAAAGTCAAGAAATCAAGAATCGACTTCAAGTTCAAAATTCCAACAACAGTCAGACAATAAATGCAGCACCGTAACCCTTACAGACGTTCGACAAAGCACTGAATAGCCTGAAGGAATTGAAGGAATCCAGAACAGAAGCCATTCCAAAGTCCTGCTATACCGACTGAAGGTTGGGACAATCACATCCAAAGTATTCCAGACTCTTCTATAAAAGAACGAGGCTGAAATACTTTGGAGGGGGTATCTGTAGGCGTATAAAATTGCCTATAGGTCCCACAACACAGCTCGATACGGTGATTCGACAAATCAACGAACCATCGAGTGACGAAGCGACGAGGTCAACAAATTGCACGCAAACAATGTCAATCGCGTGCGGAATCAATCCAACGGTTCGAGGAGTCAACGAGTCATCTAAACAAGAGCAAACTCGGATGAACCACGATCGAATCAAGATCGGTTTTGGACTCGAACTCAGAAGCGGATTAACTGCCATATTTGGAATTAAGTCAACAAGTCGATTCCGAACCAAGTCAACCACAAACCGAATCAAAGTCCAAATCAACAACGAATCGGAACCCGAACCACAGAATCTGAATCACGAAACGAACACAAGCCCAAACCCCGGGGACTCGGCTTTGAACCGAGCCACCCCAAGGTGGCTCGGCCCAAGCCGAGCCACCCTGAGGTGGCTCGGCTCAGGCCGAGCCACCCATGGGTGGCTAGGCCCTGTTCCGTGCCCGAGGCACAGGTTTGAGTGCCTATAAATAGGCCTTGTGCTCATTCATTTTGAAAGGTTGGATTTTGGAGGAGGCGAAGCCCTGCTAGATTGAAGACTCAGATCTAAAAAAAGATCTTAACTTTGAAGGCTTGAAGGCTTGGACTTCCAGATCCGGTGCTCGGCGATCGTCAACGCCAAATAAGGCAGGAGTTCGAGAGAATTGGATCTGAGATCTACACGATCACACTCCGGATCTAAGCTTGGTTCTTAGATCCCGAGCATTGAGCGGTTGTTTCCTTGGTGAAACAATCCCTCCCGGCTATTATTCCCTTGGTGGAATAGTACCCGTCATATCGTGTAGATCCGACCGGATCGAGATCACGCGGTGGTCCACGGATTAACCCCGGCGCAGGCAAAGAACCCACAAAGCGAGTGACCGCATAACAGGAGCTCGCGATTCGTTCGGCAAACAAGGATAAAATTTGTAATCTTTCTTTTTCTTATTTTTGATTTTCATTGTAACCGGATCTTATAAAAAGACCGGATCTTTGTAACCGATAAACAGTTATTGAGATGGCAATGATATCAATGAAGAAAGACATGAATTTTCCCGCGAAGACTATTCTGTGTTTCATCAAATAGATGAAGTTCTTCCGGCGTTGTGTTAATCGTCTGACCGTTATTGAAATCTTGAATTGAAGTTGTTGTGTAAGTTTCTGAACTTAGCTCGTATCATTGAGTTGACTTTGAACTGATTATCTTCGTTAGAAATTCATATCTGAATCCGACTAAACTCCCTGAAATCATCGTTTGTCTTATTTTGGTGAGATTCTGATGCATTGACCGGCATTGATTTTTACTATAACGCGTTGACCGGTGTTAACATAGTTTATACTCGTACGTTTGCTGGAGTCTACACAGTTTAAGCTCTTAAGGCATTGGAGCGTGGCGGTCCTAAATTCTAGGCTGCAGGACCAACTATTAAAGTTGTTTCGTCTGCAGATATGGATCTTATCCCTAAGTTATTGGATACTCAAGTCACGAGACCAACTAATGAAGCTGATGCGTCAATGACTCGCATTTATAGAATTTTTAACAAATTCTCAGCCATCAACGGGTTTGATTAACCTTTACCGACTACCGTTTGAGTCGGGCTAGCATGCAGATTGTTTAAATATGTTCTGCATGTGACGTTATACTAAAAGAGTTAACTCTTTTAGTGCTACGATATTGAATACGTAGACTTCGTCTTTCTTAAGGGAATAGACTACCCGACAATACGTGTTAGGCGCTGACTTATCTCTACTTAGCCTTCGGGATAAAAGTCTCCAGACTAGAATTCTAGTGTCTTCTTCAATCGGTGAAAGACTAAACCGACAACGCGTGTTAGGCGTTGACTTATCCCTACTTAGGATTCGGGATAAAATTCCCCGCGCGTGTAAGGTACGGATTACGGTGTTATTAATAACAACCTTCCACAATATTAAATATGTGGGCTTTTGCTCTTTTTACGGTCAAGACCTAACCGGCAACGCGTGTTAGGCGCTAACTTATCCCTACTTAGGATTCGGGATAAAATTCCACGCGTGTGTAAGGTGCGGATTTTAGGAGTCATAATGTTGAAAGATTATGTCTTCTCTTGGGGCAAAGATGAACCCGATGTGGGAGAGGAAGAATTTTATATTCTATTTCCCAAAACTGAAGAGGAAAAGTTTTATATTTTATCTCCAGTTGCCAATAGGAAACTCAAAGTGGGATCTCCACTTCCAGAATCCAGGAAGGTAAAACTAAGAGTGGGATCTCCACTCCGAGAATCAAAAAGATTCGGATAATCCTAACTGTCGGAAGGCTTGATTACCGAACTAAAGGTGGGTTTCTGTTTATCAGGAGTGAATTATGATTTTGGCCTTAACTGTAGGAAGGTTTGACCAAGCGGGAGTTGGAGGGGATCCTAACTGTAGGAAGGTTTGATCACTCGATTTGAAAGTGGACCTCTCGTTCATTGGAGGAATTGGCCCTAACTGTAGGAAGGTTTGACCGAGTGGGAGGTTTAAGACGATCCTAACTGTAAGAAGGTTTGATCGCTCGATTTGTGTGCCTCTCGTTCATTGGAGGAATCAAGAGGGGATTTTTTTTGTGGTCCTAACTGTAGGAAGGTTTGACCAGGCAGACAGTGAGAGTGGGAGTATAAATCATAGTAGGAGTGTTGACTTGTACAAATCACTCAGAGGGGGTTCCTGGTGTTAAGTGATAAATACTTAACACGGAGGGGTTTGACAATCATTAATAATCAGGAGATTAAAATTTTAAGTACTATTTCTAGACTCTAACAATAGGAGCGTTGAGTGCACATACGCATTGGAAGTTTGAGTGGATTCAACCGAAAGGGTTTTGGTGGTCTCACCGTCAATTAATCTGATCGGTGGGGGATTTTGTAAGGAAAGATTGATCCAACAAAGTGATCGGATCTCGTCTCAGCAAAAGAGTGTTCGGCAGTCACAGTGAGGGTTTAGTGTTTATCACTTTGTTCGTAATAATCGGGTTATCGCTAAGAAAATTACATATAACATTCTTCCGGGAACTCCCTATTACATGAATCATCCACCCCCAGCTTCCCTTTGTGAAACCAGGTCGAACATTGTACTTAGTTAGATGACCGGGTTATCCTTAAGAATACCAAGTATGACACTCTCCAGGAACTTCTCGTGAAAGAAAGAAAACAATTTAGACTCATATAGCTATTGGAGTATCGGAAGGAGCAGTTTATACTCTTATACTTATCGAAGTGTTGCCATTCTCATTCGGCTTATCCCAGCGTTATGGCGCCAGCTTCAACCAAGGTTTGGATGCTATTTTTGAGAGCAAAGCAATTCTTGGTGGGATGAAGGACCCTCCTATGGTACAGATAGTATTTTGGATTAGTAGTGTTGTCAGCTTCCTCCTGATTTGCGATAAGTGGTAGCTTGATCTTATTGTTTTCAATGAGGGATTCGAAGATGGTTGGAACATCTTCGTCCTTGAAGGAGTGCTCATTTTGGAATCTTGAACCCGAAGTCTTCTACTATCTTCGGAGTTACTTTTGTGACGTCTGATTAGCATCAATAACTACTGTAGGTGTTTTTCCTTTACCACGGGAGACGAAATTTGATTTCGGAGGGTTAGCCGTTGGTTGGCTTCTCTCAGCTTGCTTCCTTCTCATGAAGTGTTCGGCCCGCTCTCCGCGCACCTTTAACACTTTCCAGTTGTTGGACGGTGCTACTCCCTGTAGGCGGTAAAAATTACCGCTGCGGACTGACGGGCGAATCCACCTACGAGTCAGGACTACCCACTTAGGTGGAAGATGGATCGCAGCCGTGAGAAGGACTCACTGACGCACGAACCCCACATCTGTCCTCACGCGCCAAGTTACGTGGACTCGCCACAAGGCGAATTCGCCCTCGTAAGCTGAATCCGCCTGCAGGGGTCCAGATCCACCCATGTGAAATCAGATTCTCGGGGATAAGCCTCCCTTACTTCTCGCGATGCGAGGGGAGAGAGCACAATGCTCCAGACTCTTTAGACGGCCGCCCGCAATTCAAGTAAGCAGACAGGCGTCAGACCGGCCTGCATACTCATAAATGCGGGTAACCTCACCCATCAGAATCGAGAGCCAAAGCCATCGGCATGCAGCAAGCAGTCCAAGCCCACTCGGGTATGAAACATCCATTCTCCCGCTCCTATTGAGACGTGGGGAGAGGGCACAGTGCCCCAGGACCGCCAAGTGGTCGCCCGGTGGCTCAGGATGTAAGTGAGCGGACAGGCATCAGAGCAGCCTGCACCCTCATAAATGCGGCTCACATCACTCGTCCAAACCGAGAGCAAGGGCCGCTGGCGCTCGATGAGCTGGCCAGATCCACTCAAGTATCTGGCAGCCGCTGTCATTGATACGAGGAGGGGCTTTCCCACTCCTGCGCGATGTGACGTAGCGCGCGACTCCTCGAATGACTGCTTGTGCCACAGAGGGACGGTAGGATATCTCTGAGCAATGTATGGTCGCATCCCATAATTCAGGGAGCAGCCAAGCTGTCTCTCTCCTATTTAAGAGCTTCTTTCAACAACCTTGGAAAGGATCGGCCAATCAACGGATCAAAGAGAGATCAAGGAGGTCGGTCATAAAGAAGTCGGAAGAACCTTGAGAAGAGGATTAGCGATAAGCTCTTTTGCGTACTCTCGCACTGCAGCATTATCCCCTAGTTCCAAGCCCCAATTACCGGCGAACTAGAAGATTCGAACTCTATCGACCCGAGCTTCTACCGAGTACTGAAGCTCTATAGCAACCCCGATCAAACCATCCAAGGGAAGCAGACTCGGCACGAGCACCGAGCGAAGCGTCCTACAGCTACCGAAAAGTCCCCACACTAAACAAAGAGGGCATTCCCTCTGCTTCTGTCATGATTTCGATTGATTAGTTTGTAATAAGCCATTCTTATTAATACAAACAAAATCTCCCCGTTTTCTGGGAAAATCAAAAATTTACACCTACAGAAGATGGCGACCACAGTGGAAGAAGCTGTTTCCTCAAGTGAAATGGTGGTAGCTCAGTTCGATGAGGTTGCTGTTGGGACGATAGTGGAGTCCCTAGAGATCGAGTTCGACCAAGCCAAGTACGAAGAGTACTTGTCTTCATCCTCTTCCGGTGGCGAAGCGTCTCGCAAGCGCCACAGAGTCGTGCGCAAGAGCCGACCTCAGACGGTCAAAGCTCCCACGTCAGAAGGCTCTACCCAAGTCTTGACGGGGAAACCCGCCCCAAAGTCTCTCGAAGCCGAGCCACAGGTTGAGAGCATGGGGCAAGGGTCTGCCAAGTGGGTCGCCAAACGACCCTCAGTAGCGCCCGTCCCAAAAGAGACACCAGTTCATTCCGACGTGATTCATACTGCCACAGTCCACGCGGACACTCTTCCCTCTAGAAGAGCTCACCAACGGCAAGAAGGCAACTCATCTTACGCCGGAAGGCCCTCCAAATCAGGTGCGCCGACGGATAAAGATCAGGCCACCTGTTCAGGTGGACTTCGCTTCTCAGGTCATATCCCTGATGCGAATAAACCACCGCGAGCGCGCGAGTCTGCCCGCGTAGGCGAATCCTCAAAAGTGGGCGGGTTTTGCCCCGACCACCTGACGGATAGCTCCAGAGGCAAACCAATGGGCGACGACTCGCCCACTCGCCCGTGTGAGCGAAGGGCTGAATCTCGCCCACATATTGGAGTTCGCCCAGACGCGAGAGTTCGCCTACCAAGGCAAACTCGCCCAACTCTTACATCGAGGCGTTCCGCCCAGTGTACAGTAGGGGGTGCATCCCAGACCCTCTTGCGCAATCACACAGGCAACCCATCTAACCTTGGGGGTATTCGCCAGTCTCCCACGGAAGACCTCTGGGATTACCTAACTCGCAAGCACACTATACATGAGGCGAATCCTCAGTGCCACTACGAAAGGCTCATTCAGACAATTCTCTCCGACTGTCAATGTATAGAGACGGCGAAACCTTCAGTGTTCGAAAGGCTCTCTCGACGACCCTCTCGACCGAGATCCACTCGTCAGAGGCACCGTCGCCAAAGAGGACATGCTACTGACGACCTAGAGCTCCCGTCCGCCACAATCAACATGACGGACAGGGGTAAGGCGGTATTCTCCGATTCCCCAGATTCGGATTCCATTCTGGGACCTAATCTTCGGTTCACCCAACGCGGACAAGGCGGCATATACCAGCGAACCCGTAGTCGCAAGGGAGCGAGCATCGGGTTTGATTACTCTACCCTAGCACCTCCCTCCTATGGCAAAGACGAAGTTCATTCGGCAGCAGTCACGTCTCAAACCTTACACTCGAGTCAGGATGCACCGGCTGGGGTACACATGACTGAGCTCGCCCACGAGCAGACGGTGGCTCAAAAGCTGGAGGAACAGCAGGCGACCATCGACTCTCTACGAGAGATGATGGAGCAGCTTCTGAACAAGAAGAAGAAGAAGAAAAGAACCCAACACCCCTTACCCCGGCGAACTGGGGATAAGGAGTGGGTACCTCCCCACCGTCCGGCGACGGAAACGGAAGACAATAGTAATCTGCAATCCGATTACTCTTCCAAGACATCGCTAGGAACGTCGCACACCGGGGGTAGTGCTCGTGACAAGAGATTCGACGAGTTCCAAGACCAGCTCAACGCATTGAAGCTTCAGCAGAACATGAACAAGCTGGGGGTGGTCCGTCCCTACCCTATCGAATGGGATACGGTTCCATACCCGGCGAAGTTCAAGCCGATTAACTTGGTGCAGTTTGACGGCAAGGGCTCGCCCTCGCAGCACATCTACTACTTCATGGCGCAGACTGGATTCCTTACGGGGAACGACGCCATTCTCACGCGACTATTCATAGGCACCCTCAAGGGGGTGGCCTTTGAATGGTTTCGTAAGCTGGAACCCGGCTCCATCAAGTCATGGGCCGACGTCGAAAGGCTCTTTTTGGCCCGCTTCTTCGACGACGACACGGAAGTGTCAATGGCCACTCTCCTTGCTGAAAAGCAACGGAAGTCGGAGTCGGTTAATGACTTCGTGAAAAGATTCCGGAACCGGTCCGTTCACTGTCGGGACCAAGTCTCCGAGTCGACACTGATCGAAATGTGCCGCAACAACTTGTCGATCCATATTTTGACCAAAATAGGCGCGGTAGAAACTCGGACGTGGAAAGAGCTTGTGCGTCAGGGCGAACAGGTGGAAAACATGATCAAGAGGCTGGAGGCCGAAGAACCGCAACCCAAGAAGGGAGCCGCGGAGCCAGCTGCGCTAAAGAATCCCCCTCGAACAAGAGGAAAAGAGATCATGGCGGTCGATTCCACCCCGACGCCTAAGGCTGCTCAAAGGCCAAAGCCCAGACAATTTGAGCAATGCCCCCTGTGGCAGTATGACTTCAAAGAAGACCAGGTGGTGGCAACATTCGATACTCTGCTCAAGAGTGGTCGAATCAAACTGCCAGAAGCCACGAAGCCTGAGGAGGCTAACAAAACCGATGATCCGAGTTACTGTGCCTATCACAGATTCCTCGGCCACAATACAACCAAGTGCTATGTCCTCAAGAACAAACTCCAGGCCCTCTACGACGCGGGGGTCTTAAAGAAGGAGAAGGTCCAAAAGCAGGTGACCACGAACATGATCACTTTGAGCTTTGGGACAGATCTCCCAGAGGTTTAGGCTCCGGCAGGGGTAATTCCTATCCCCAAGGCGGTCTTGAAGATCACCAACGACGATCCTCACAACCAACGGGGGAAGGGCTTGGTCCCACAGACCCTGCCATCGGGGCAGGTAATGTGGGTCCATCCAGACCTCCTCAACGATGAACAATGGACTGCAAGGCCTTCAAAGGAGGCCAAGGGAAAACATTGCAACGTCTTCTATGCCACCCCAGATAAGGATAACGCAGCGATAACCGCCCTGACCGACTCCGAGGAGGACACCAATATCTTCGCCACGAGAGCGGGAAAGGAATTCGCGAAGGAATATCCCGCAAGGGCAGAGAACCCGGCAGGACCTCCCAAGAGGCCAACCGTGATGACCCCTCCCAATCCAGACGGGCCAAGCTCGAGCCGCCAACCTTTTCGGTTCAACGTGCTCGCACAGCTGAAAAGCATCCCCGCACGAATTACCATGTATGACCTCCTTCGGTTATCTAGGCCTACCCGGGAGGCCCTACAAGAGGTGTTGGCCGACTCAGAGGCATTCTCCACCCATTTCTCGAAAGAGGCAGAGGCAGAACGAGAATGTGCGACCTGCTACCAAATCTCCAAGAGAAGGGTCCCGTGCATCACTTTCACTCCTGAAGACATGCTCATCAAGAGCACATCTAACGATCGACCGCTGTACTTCACAGGATACGTCGGTTCGTCGAAAGTAGATCGGATTCAGGTCAACCCAGGTTCTGCATTGAGCATCATACCCCTGAAGTTGATCAAGCACTTGGGGATACCGCCGAAGCGTTTGTCCTAGACCACCACAACCATTTTTGGCTTCAACGCCACAGAGACGCAGCCGTTGGGCAAAATCCGCCTGAAATGCCGAATAGGCGACATGAGGACGGAGGTGACCTGTTACGTCATCGATGCCGAGCCTTCCTACAACGTACTCTTGGGGCGTCCATGGATCCATGGCAACCGAATAGTCCCATCTACGTTACACCAATGCCTCAAATACGTAGACGACTACGAGCAGGTGCAGACAGTAGTGGCTGACAAACAGCCCTTCAAAGGCGTCGAGAACTACTTCACGGACTCTCTGCTATATCAGGACCCTATCAAGCCGCCAGTTGAAGAACCAGAGAGCGGCAACAAGGCGGATAGCGAACCTGAGTACGGCGATAACCTAATTCTAAATGATTTCGAGTCAATTGTAATCGGTTATGAAAGTCACCATGTAGCCAATGCTGTTCGGGCGGAGAAGATTGTCATGAATGAAAAGTCCAACTTTGCTTATGTATCATCTTGTTCTACGTCTGAGGATGATGAACCTAATGACCTATGGGCAAAACTCTACAGCGATCCCTCCCTACATCTGCCAGTGTGCTCATCGTACGTCACAAGAACACGGCCGATTGAGTCTTCACAAGCTATACTCGTCGTGCCAGCCCGAAATAATTATCAAAAAGATATTATTTTCGGCCGAATCGATCGTCCCCTACGCACCTTATGGGATGAATCTGAAGACGAGGACCCTGCGCCTTAATTTTTGCAATACAGCCAAGTCGCCAAACGCATGATGAGTGATATAGGGTATGACCTCGCTCGCTTAGAGGGCCTGAATTACGGCCGAGGACGCAAAACGGTCATCCGACCTGCCCACGTACCTAAGGGTAAACCCTCAAATTACTTCAACAGGACTCGGAGAGGCTTAGGCTACTCCTCTTCCTCATCAGACCTGTGCTGTCATGTTAACGAAGATTCCAACTACGCATACTCAGGAGATCGATCGTGGGTAACCTCAGCATGGGATTCGGATGTCAGCGTGAGAGATCTGTTCGATAGCCTGGCAGTTAACATGGCTACGATGGATCCTACCGAAATGACGGAGGATGGACAGCTTCCGCTTTACGACGAAACATGGGATCTCCATGTTAACACCCAGTGGAGTAGTCGCTTTGAGCAACGGGAACCACCCACCGAAGACGAAATCCTCTAGGTGAATATGGGCACTAACGCGAATCCCAAGCCCATATTCATCAGCGGTAGCCTGCCTCCTCAAGAAAAGGAGGATCTCATTGCCCTCATACGGGAATACATCAACGTCTTCGCATGGAATTACGAGGACATGCCTGGCTTGGATCCACGCATCGCCACGCATCGCCTCAACATCAGCTCGGACGCCAAGCTGGTCAAGCAACAACAGAGGAGGTTTCGCCCTCAGATCATGGAGGCGATCGAGGCCGAGGTAAAGAAGCTCATCGAATCCGGCTTCATCAGAGAGGAACAGCACCCTGACTGGGTGGCCAACATCGTTCCAGTGCTGAAGAAAAACGGTAAGATCCGCATCTGCATCGACTTCAGAGACCTCAATACTGCCTGCCCTAAGGACAAATTTCCTTTGCCCATCACGGATGTCATCATCGACAACACGTGCAGATTTGAGAGGATGTCCTTCATGGATGGTTTCTCAGGGTACAACCAGATCAAAATGCACCCCGAGGACGAGAAGCATACTTCATTCCGCACTCCTATGGGGGTGTACTTCTACACGGTCATGCCCTTCGGACTCAAGAATGCCGGCGCAACTTATCAACGCGCCATAAGCACGATCTTTCGAGAGCACCTACGAAAGACGGTGGAGTGCTATGTGGACGATCTGGTCGTGAAGAGTCGCCACAAAGATGACCACCTCCAAGACTTAAGGACAATGTTCGAACTCATGAGGACTCACCAACTCAAGATGAATCCTACGAAATCATTCCTGGGGATGGCTAGTGGTAAGTTCCTCGGTTTCGTCGTCACGACGAAGGGAATCCAAATTGACCCCGACAAGGTGCGAGCCATTCAAGAGCTTTGACCACCCCGGAACCTCAAATAATTAAGAGGTCTCCAGGGACGATTAGCCTATATCCGAAGATTCATCTCAAATCTTTCGGGCAAATGTTAGCTGTTCTCCAAGCTTATGAAGAAAGGCACCTCCTTCGTATGGGACGAGCCTTGCCAGAAGGCCTTTGAGGACATCAAGGCTTACCTCTCGAACCCACCTGTCCTCGTCGCACCGATCTCAGGGAGACCATTTCTCATCTATATGCGGGCCATGGAGCATTCTCAAGGCGCCCTCTTGGCACAAAATGATGACGCGGGCCACGAGCAAGGCATCTACTACCTGAGTAGGACCCTGCAAGGCGCCGAATAACGGTACCCGATGGTCGAGAAAGAATGTTTGGCCTTGGTGTTTGCCATCCAAAAGATGCGACACTACCTGGTCGGTCAGACAATCCATGTCATCTCCCGAATGAATCCCATCCGGGTCTTCATGACACAACCTGCAGCGTTAAACTGGTGCCTGGCTAGGTGGGCACTTCTGCTCTCCCAGTACGACATCCACTTCATGCCACAAAAGTCGGTCAAAGGGTAGGCCATATGCGATCTCATGGCCAGTCACCCACTGGGGGCGAAGACCGACTTGTTCGAAGATTTGCCAGACGAACCGCCCGAAGCCAACGTAACTTCGTTACCGGAGGTATGGCAGATGTTCTTCGACGGGGCGTCTCGCGTAGCCGAGGATGATTTTATTGTTGCAAGAGTAGGAGTAGTCCTCACTTCTCCACACAACCACGTGCTGCCCCGAGCCTTCTCTTTGACAGAGCCATGCACCAACAATATGGCCGAATACAACGCATTACTCATCGGGCTCGAGTTAGCAAAAGAGTTAGGGATAAAGCATATCGAAGTTTACGGCGACTCTCAACTCATCGTCAAACAGATGACTGGCGAATATGAGGTTAGGAACGATGACCTGATCCCACTCCACAAGGCGGCTATCAAGCTAGTGGAGTCATTCGAGAGCTTTCGCATTGAGCATGTGCTATGTTCCAAGAACACGCATGCGGACGCCCTCGCCTCTTTGGCGGCCAACCTGGCTCAACCACTCGGGACGACCCAATGGGTCACAGTGGCGAGCAGAAGGCTCTTTTGACTGAAAGACGCTCCTGAAGCGAACACCACCCATCAGGTCTTGGATCAGCCTAATCCTGAGGACTGGAGCCTCCCGATCATCGATTACGTCCTATACGGCGTGTTGCCCGAAGATGCAAAGGAGCGGGAGTCTGTCCGGAGACGTGCTACGAGATTCTACTATGATTCAACCACCAAGACGTTGTATCGAAAGTCATACGACGGCTTATTGCTTCGATGCCTTTCGAAGGCAGAAGCACAAGAAGCTCTGCGGGAGGCCCACGACGGCGTTTGCGGAGCTCACCAGCCTGGACCCAAACTTTGGGATCGCCTGCGAAGGATAGGCTACTTCTGGCCTGGGATGGTTCACGACACAGTCGTCTACGCGAAGCGCTGCCATGAGTGCCAGATCCACGCCAACTACATGCATCAGCCGCCCGAAGACCTACACACGACAAAGGCTTCGTTGCCTTTCGAGGCGTGGGGGATGGACATAGTCGGACCAATATCCCCGCCTTCGGCGAGAGGTCATCGCTTCATTCTTGTGATCACTGACGACTTCTCTAAGTGGGCCGAAGCCATCCCCTTGAGAGAAGTCAAGACTAATGACGTGATTAAGTTTATCAAACACTATGTCATCTACCGATACGGCGTACCCCGACGTATCATTCATGATAATGGCACGCAATTCGTTAGCCATGCATTCACCAGGTTCTGCGACAAGTTCCGAATACAGAACCTCTCTTCCACAGCCTATAACCCATCGACGAATGGCTTGGCCGAGGCCTTCAACAAAACAATCATCAAGATCTTGACCAAGTTAACCTCCACCAGCAAACGCGATTGGAACAAAAAACTTGGCGAAAGCTTGTGGGCATATCGCACAACGGTTCGCACACCGACTGGCCACATGCCCTACTCATTGGTATACGGCTGTGAGGCCGTATTGCTATTAGAAATTTAGATTCTGTCCCTCCGTGTCGCCTTGGCAATGGGGATGACGGTGGAAGACAATCACCAATAATAACTCGCCGAGCTTGAAGCGTTGGACGACAAATGATTAGAAGCTCAACAGCACATTGAGTTCTATCAGGCCCGGATGGCTAAGGCTTTCGACAAGAAAGTCAGGCACCGAACCTTCAAGGAAGGGGAGCTGGTGCTGGCCGTTCGCCGACCGATGATTCTCACCTCCAAGAAGAAGGGCAAATTTCAGCCCAAATGGGAAGGACCGTTTGTAATAGAGACAGTCTACTCGAACGGCGCCTATCGCCTCGTCAAGCCTAATGGCGATAAGATCATGATGCCCATCAATGACAAATATCTGAAGAAGTACTACCCTTAGTCCTTCTTCACCAACTCCCATGAGTGCACGAGTCTAAACTGGTCCTCACCCCCTCTAACTGGTATACAAGGCTAAACTATCCCTACTTTACCCGCTCTGGCGAAAGACCCCTGGCAGAAGTTAATTCGCCAATCTTCCCCAATAAGATGGCGGATCCACTAAAGTCGCTCACATCGCGGCAGACACAGTTCAATTCGCCAATCTTCCCCAATAAGATGGCGGATCCACTAAAGTCTCTCACATCACGGCAGACACAGTTCAATTCGCCAATCTTCCCCAATAAGATGGTGGATCCACTAAAGTCGCTCACATCGCGACAGACACAGTTCAATTCGCCAATCTTCCCTAATGAGATAACGGATCCACCGAAGTCGCTCATATCGCGGCAAGCAACTCGGTTATGTTAACTGTCACCTCTAACCGAACCAACTTATCAGTCTCCCTCAATGAGATGATAAGACCTCATAGTTGCTCCGATCGCAACAAAACTTCATCAGGTTAACGATTACCTCCGATGACTGGCGCCACTATTCCTACGAATGGCACAGCCTAAGTAATGACCTACCACGCGACGTGTTATTACTTCGGTCGATAGTCACACTCCTACGTCCCTAAACTATTTGGCCTATTCCAGATGTCCTAACATTCCCTTAGGGTAACTGATGGGTAGCAGCCTACCACGCGATGGCTCCTACAACAATCGAGCGTCACATTCCTACATCCCTGAATGACTCGATTATCACCTGTGTTATCACCCTCGCGGACGATGACAGCTATCGAGGGCGGCTCGTCGGACCTCATGCCCGACAGTGCTTCTAAACGACAACCCATCGAGTGGCAAGTCAAAAATTGGAAGGCATCGGTTGACCACATGCACGAGCAACTGTACCTGATCTAGGGCTAAGGGTTACCCTCTTAGTCCTACCAGAGCTACAACGCGAAGGCCGGGGTCGACCCGACCCCACGTCGCAGATAGACAAAAGCAGGGAAAGAGCCAAATGGCCAAGTCCAAGGCAGGTTCGCCAGAGGAGGCATGACCAGCCCTACTCAAAGGCTAAATAACACAGGCGAATTCAACCTAAAAATGAGCCAAGCATGTATCCACACCAGAGAATAAAAGAGAAAAGGAAATGGTGCATGTAAAATAGAGAATAAACAAAGCAAAGAGCCACTACGGGCCAAAATTACATACATAAAGTTTAAGGTTATGATGCAACCCGCATAAACCAAATTACAAAAAGGGAACTTAAACAGCGTGAGCGTTACAGGAACTTCAGCAAGCTAAAGGCAACGATCTTGTCCTTGACCGCCGCAAGATCCGCCTCACGCTGGATCCTCACCCTCTCCTTTTGCTCCTGCTGCAGCTTGGCGAAGGCCACCTCGCCATCTTCTTCCTCCTGGCGAAGAAGTTAGAGCGCCCTATCCACCGCTCCGGTAGCCTGACTGAGCCTCCTCGCCTTACACTCATACTCCCGCAGCCTTGCCTCGCCGCGGAGAGAGCCGGCATCCTCGAAGAAGGCGGTGTCCAAGTAGGCGTCCATTCGGTCCAGTACCATTTGGTGCTGCTTACGCAGACGCTTAAGCTCGGCTTCCTTCGCCTGAATCCGCTTCGCCCGCTCTTCACGTTCGAGCAGGAGGCGCGGCGAGAGGGGCGGTGGCACGTCAGAAGGATCGTCGTACGCCAACTCCTCGAGACGGTACATCCATCCCTCTAAGTGGTGGAGCTCGTGCTCACATCGCCGTGCTAGCAAAGTACCACCCGCGTTGTGGACCGCCCTTAAGCCTGATTCCACGAAAGGGAGAGCATCATAGTACCTACCGTCGCCCATGCCGACCGAGATGGCGATCCCTTGCACCAAACCCTCCAACCTCTGGAGGGCCTCGAACGCGGGGTGAGACGTGGGATCCGGGGTGGAAGACCCCTGAACCGAACTCGCAGGGGAAGCGGGCGGTGCGCCAACGTCGACGACGGTGGCAGAGGAACCGACACCCTCGGAGGAGCTGTGGTCAGATGCGGAAGCCATGGAGGATTTAGACGGTGATTCTCGCTCAAAAATAGTTCAAAGACGTGAGAACTTTGCCGAAAAGATGGCAAGTATGCAAGATATATTCGGGAATCCGACGGCTGGGATCTGTCGTCCCAGGCAATCGAACGGCACGGGTGTCCTGCGACGCCTCGAGCTCCATGCCAATGAAGGCCATTCCTTTCGGGACCCCAAACGGACCGATCGGATTGAGCCCAAGAGGCGAAGCGTCCCGTCATTTCACCATCAATGAGCATTAAAAAAGGCCTTAGCTGGCAGGCATTCGGGCCCGCAAACGGACGCGTGGCATGAATTTCGCCCGCATTCCAGATTCGCCGTCGCTTGATATTAATTACAATTCGCCATCGGTCGAGTTCGACTGTCAATACGAATTCCCAACTCACAAATTTCGCTTGATGCCTAAAATCGCCAACGGCCGTCTGGTTCCCAACGCGAACTCACCTCCTCTCAAGTTTCGCTAGCAACCTAAAGTCGCCAGTGACCAGCTCTGGTTTGCAACGCGAAATCGACATCGCACGAGCTTCGCTCGTAGCTGGAATTCGCCAGCAGATGAATTCAACCTTCCAGCCAATTCGCCGTAAGTGAGTTCCACTGACAGCAGGAACTCGCCAGCATGTTGGAGGGTAACTTACGGCATGATCATCCGAGTCTTGGCCCGCAGCACTCGAATCGGACCAAACGAGTTCGCCAGCGGTTTAGTATGGCTTTTCACGCAAAGCAAATTCATCATCATTCAAGGAGTTCCACCTAAAATCGTTGTTGGCCATACTAGAGGCGTGGCAAGAAAACACTAACCTCATCAGATGCTTCTAGACAGTACATTTGAACAAAGTTATGATTTTACAACTAAGAAAGTCATAATATTATGTTCAAGAAGCAAAACATACACCAGTTTTTCTTTAAGACAATACATTTGAACAAAGTTATGACTTCACAAGTCATGGCATAGTTTCAAAAACAAAACAAACAAGCAAAATGTCTTAACACAAGCACAGGTCTGAGATCTCAGTCGAATAGGCTAAAAGAGGAGAGCTCCTCTTTGGCCATTGCCACCCTTCTCGCGTGGTCCTCCCGAGCTTTGTCTTCAGCCGCCTTCCGAATCCGGTCTTCAGCGCTCGACCTGGCGGCAGCATCCTTCTGGCGCAAGGCTTGGAGACTTCGAGTTTCCGTCTTAGCGGTCTTACTGACCCTTACGACGTCGGATTGAAGCCCCTTTAAATTCGCCTCTGCCTGCCCCAATTCAGCTCTCAGACGAGCTATAGTGCGATTAAGGTCGACAATTTGCTCCTCTAACGAGTGTTGTTGACCCACCCAGAAGTTAACGATGGATTCCAAGTCCGTTATTTCTTTGGAACGGACCTCCTGTTCCCAAGCTTCCTGACGCCTGACATGAGCCAGGCAAGACTCCACGTTGACTTCCGGACCTTCTCGTAGCAATGTCTCTAACGTTATCATACGTGACTCTAAAAGATGGAGCGCCTGCATACAACGTGTAGCAAGCCGGTTTTCGCCTGACCGCCTAAAGTCGACTACGCGATCCAGGAGAGATTGCCTGAAACCGTCAAAGCTACCCATGCTAAGGTTGACAAGGGAAATCACCTGCATCACGGCATTCTCGAACTCTTCGACACGATCCTGCAAGGGCAAGGAATCAGAGGAAGTAGGTTCCTAACCCGGGGTGAGTACCACGATAGGTGGAACCTCGAGGCAGGGTTCGGTTCCTGGCTGGGGAGCGGAGCCTGAGGCAGGAGAAGTCACGGGACCCTCAGACTCGTCATCAGAAATCAAAATGGGTTCGGCCTCATGTTCCTCGGAAGGAGGCGCATCTTCACGGGCTGTGAAGCACAACGATGACACAGAAAAGGGTCAGACGAGAAATGCTCACCCATGCTTGAATGGGTGTTGAAATAAAAACATACCTTCGGGGGCAGCGGTTTCGGTAGTGCCCGAAGAAGAAACCTCCTTCCTCTTCTTCGAAGTGACCCTCTTCACCTTCGGTGACATCTGGAAGACGCAAGAGAAATTCGGAGCTTCTGTGGAAAAGATGACAAGAAAACTGTGGCCTTTTCTTGGCAAAGAGGAGGGGTACTAAATACCCTGACCCTAAGCAGTTATCGACGGCTCGATTAGACCATTCAGGCCTAAACAGTTGAGGGGAGGGCCGAACAATCCGGATCCCATATGAGCGGCTAGGATTCGGCAGTTCCTGGGCATGATCTCCAACCAACGGCCCAAATCGGGCGTGGAGGACGAAGAGACCCATCGCACCACACTTAATGTGAAGCGACGTGCCCACGTCTCCATAACCGACGTGCACGTGGATTAACACACGACCCGCTGAAAGCGGAGCTCGCCCGTAACCAAAATCACTGTTAGTGTAACCCCTACGGATTCGCCCTCAGGTAAAATCCATCTGCAGGCGAAACGAGCTTGTAATTGAAATCCGCCGATGAGAGTTGCTCACGGCCAAACGCCAACTAGCGCATATAAAAAATATATATATATGTATATATATATATACTATGCACACAAGCAATAATCGCCAGAAACAAAATGATGATTTCATTCATGAAAAGGGAGTCCTATTACAATAGAAAATGGAAAGCAAGTTACAAAGCTCTCAGTTGCAGTTCCGCCTCATGAATCTCCGCAGCATAGCGAAGCTCGAGCTTTCTCAAGATCTCCCGACGAAGGTCTTCCTCAGTAAGCGAGGCTAAGTCCTGGATGGTCTCCTTGACTTCCTTGAGGGCTCGTTCCTTCTCCTCGACAGAATCAGCGATCGATTGCTGACGAGACTCGATATCCTCCAACTCCCTCGCCACTTGCTCACGAGCCCTCTCCTTGAGGGCTATAACTTGACTTAGTTCCTCTATCTCGGAGGATAGGCGAGAGAGGCGGTTATCGGCCGTCTGCTATTCATGGGCCGCTCGTACATCCTCGACCTTGGCTTGTTCCAACTCTGCTGACAACTTGGTCTCCAATGATATAGTCTCATTCAGGCGACGATCGTGATCTTCCACGGCTGCTCGAGCCTCGCTGGAGGCCAGGTCAACTATCGTGGAACTCTTTGCACGGAGGGCGAACAACTGCTGAACAGCCTCCTCCACTTCTTTCAGACGCCGAAAGTAAGGCTTCGCAGCAGTGGTGCCAAGCCTCTTGATCAAGAAGTACACGTCGCGTTCGAGATCCTCCTTGAACTCCTCGAAAGGATAACTCTCCTCCAAGGCCAGCTTGATGTAGTCAGCCAAAGTGTCTTGGAAATTAATAAGGGCTCGCGCCACCTGCCTCTTTCGCGAGCGTTCCAAGGGAGAGAGAGCGGCCTCCTCTGTTGAAGGTGAAGTCATGATCGAAGCGCTTGTGGTCATGATCGCGGGAGCAACGATTGGCGCCGCCGAAGCCGGTATGACCGCCGACGCCATCAGGGTAGCAGTCGCGACATCGCTGGTCACCAGAGACAAGGTAGTGGCCACCAACTGAGTAGGAGTTTCCCTTTGAACCGGAGACTCCCGCGCTGAGGGTTCACCCCCAATCGGTGCCCCCTCGAGAGTGGAGGTTTCTGTTAGACCCTAGAGGGGGGGTGATTAGGGTCTTATGCTAATCTAATCCGATTAAATGCTAATTAAAAACTAATTAACAACTATATTCTTGCAAGATAGATATACACAGAGTTATGTGCAAGAATATGCAATATACACAATGAGATATATCCTATATGATGAAATATATATATGCAAGGATATATAAACTAACACAAGGGGAAAACAATCTAAACTAGATAGTGGATCATATAAATAAAGAGCTAATGATAATGGCGACAAGAAATATAAACACAAGTATGAATAAACGCCAAAGCACACTCAAACACAAGATATGATCACGGAGTTCAGACCTTCCGTCCTACGTCTCCGCTCCCCACTCCCGGGGAGAAATCCACTATCACAACCGGGTTTTCTACGCTCACCTGAACAACGTTTACACCACACAATGTCGGTTTTCAACGCTCACCGATCAACGTCACTCCTCACACTCGGTTTTCTAGCTCACCGAAAACTTCACAACACACTCGGTTTTCTAGCTCACCGAAAACCTTACAACACTCACAATGTAACAAATATAAATTTGTTCTCTACAATAGATGAGAACACAAATAAGCACAACTCAAAGTTACAATCTCTCACCACCTAACTATACTATGTATGTAAATACTAAAAGCTCAATGTGGGTGTGTGTAACAATGAGATTAAATAAATCAAAACTAAACTCAATATAATTCTAGCTTAATAACAATAATAATCAAATATATAAAAAGAGCTAGAAATAGAGTTTAGAAGACTTCTCAAATAGATCAAGAGATTGAAGGAGGAAAGGTTGAATGCTCAAGCACCAATAGAAGAACTCCTCAAGCTCTTGTGAAGTTGAATTCACAAACCCAAATACTCAAATGCTTAAAAGCTTCTTAAGCAAACTTAAACAACACTTAAATAAGTATAAACCCTTGTTAAACTCTTTTTAAAACATTCTTTTTAACTAACTTGAAAAGACATCAGCCATGGGGTATTTATATCCTCTAAGAATCTCAGCAAAAACCCCCAAAACGAAATGACCAAAAACCCCAGCAAATAGCTCAGAGAAAGAGCCGTTAAAAAGCAACGGCTATATTGTCGGTCGACCGAAAATATCGTCGGTCGACCGATGAAGAGCAAAAAATGAAGAAGCAGCTCTGGACAATCGTTGGTCGACCGGTGCGGTCGACCGATGGAGCTTTCGGTCGACCGGCCCGGTCGACCGACAGACTCTCTGTCGCATACTGAGGAAAGAACCAATGATCGGTCGACCGGTGCGGTCGACCGAAAACTGACATATGGAAATCTGATTTTCTGATTTTAAAATGCTGTTTAAAAATATCAAATAAATTCCAAAAAATGTAAAACTTTGGGGAATGATTATAGACATGATAATACACATGCTACAAAAACTGGTTTTCTAAAAAGACTTCCCAAAATAGAAATATCATCATTTTGCAAAATAGTCCAAAACATGAAAATATGAGATACTTGAATTTTGATGTTTTGACATAAACCAACTTTTGAAACTTTGTGAAATGTTTTTATAGACTTAGTAAAACATGTATAAACTGATATTAAAGTCTACAAACTAAGAATACAATATTTTCACAAAATTGCATATTCTATGCAATGTTTTCAAAAACACAATAGAGTATGAAA
>BQKN01064413.1:288964-308671 GCA_022839385.1 Asparagus kiusianus | reverse complement strand
GACAAACAACATTAGAAGTAAATTGTTTGTTAAACATCATCAAAACATGAAGGCCAACAGTTTCGCCTTGTTGACTAGCATGAGCCGGCATGTCCTCTTCACTCGACAGCGCCTCATGGATTGAGGCGTCATCATCATCCGCCTCTGATTCACTTAAATGACCCGCCCAAGTGAGGGGATCCTCCTTGCCGGTAGCTGCATGTGAGGGTTCGGCTGCAAGTGTAAGGGGAACGTTAACAAAAACCCCCTAGCATGAAAGGGTCAACAATGCTAAGGCCTACGCTTACCTGAACCCTCGAGTTCTCCTTTGTCTCCGCTCCCCTCCTCCTCGTCAGAAGGGATGGAGATCACTCCCTCGGCCGCATCTGCACGAATAAAATGTGGACAATTAGAGGGTGTAGACCCGACTTCGTACACAAGGGTACCATAATAAAAGGTTACCTCCTGGCGCGGACGTAGGAGTCGTCAAAGCCTCCACCGGTGGCCTCACATCAGGCTGCGGAGGGGCGTCCTTCGGGATCACCGGAACTACCTCCGACACAATAGGAGGAGCAATCTCGGCCATCCCCTCACGACGGGCCTTCTTGGCCACTTCTACTCCAGAGCCTTCGGTCATCGCTTCCCGCTATCGTTTAGAGAGCAGCGAACTGCTCGGAGATAGAAGGGGCGTCCCCATCCAGTAGGTAATCGCGCTCCGGGCTTGCTCTAGACGTTCGCCCGCCCGGGTCAACTCGATAGGTTCCCTCCGCTCGGCAGGGGGATCCAATGGAAGACTAGGGGAAGGAGCTCGCGTCTCGGGCGCCTCGGACCCATCCATGCCTACACCTTCACCCTCAGGGTCTTCGGCAGGGTCCTCCAAGAACCACTCCTTAGCAGTTTGATGGCCCCTCCGCCTCGAAGAACGAACGGCTCCTCTTGGACGACGCCCGTGCTCCGCCAGGCATGAGCTCTGAAACCAGAAGCCATCGTGATTAGCGCTGGCACCTCGATACCACCGGAGTACAGGAGCGTATGGTGCAAATCGCGGTCTTTCGCAGGCAGTCCAAAACGGGCGTGGGTACCACCGACATGGGTCCAGAACCATCCCCGAGCTTCATCCACCAGCCCTCCTTCGAAATGCAAGTGGGGATTGATGTTGCCCACATATAATTGGTCATACCCAAACTGGCGGGCGAACCTTCAAGGTATGTACGGCTCGAGATAGCACGTAGAACCCGTTCGTAGGACGTGATACCCCGGACGGATGTTCACCAGCCAGCGAAAAGCATCGCAGGGGAGAGCTGTGTGATGGTCCACAGTCGACGCATCCCTGAGAGATTCCCCATATCCTCCCCCACTAAAATAAGGGAAGAAACGGCAAAAATTATAATGCCAAAGTGCGAAAGCATCTTCCGTGCATCGGGGATGTCCTTGCATTTCCAAGGGCACCTCTCCAGGCGTTGAACGAATGGGACAAACTTGTCTCCTTGAAGAGTCGCCGGGGCACTCATCAAACATTCGCAGTGGTATACGAACCACGCCATCAAATAAGTGTATGGCAACCCCACCCTAGGATTGGGGGTTCTGATAACCTCTCCTTCACCCTCGTCGAGAATCGTCACGCGGCAGAATTAGGCCATCAGAGTGCGGAGTCCCCGGTGGATACACGCTATCATAGCCGACACCAGAGAGTAGGACTTCCCATGGGCCAAGCAAACTGCAGGATATACAACCTCCACGGGAAGCGCCTCAAAAGAGTGAGTGGGGATTACGCACCTCTTCAGCCACAGCATGAGGTATCCCGCGAACAGAGCCTTCCCGGATATAGGGCACTTCGCCTGATGGTGGAATGAGTGAATGACCGTGCCGGACCTGAATCCGCCCTCGTCGCGCTCAAGAGTCACGGTGCCTCCCTCTTCGGCTGTTCTTGCCTCCACTTCAGACTGGTCGCACTCACCTAGCGGAAGAGCAGGCTTCCCTTTGACATCGTTCTCCAGGAACAGATAGTCAACCCAATTCTTGTGGCTGATCCCCGGGGTCCTCTTCTTCTTCCCTTTATGATCCGTCGCCCCTAAGGTACTGAGGCAGATGTGATAATGGCAAAGCAACTCCCACAGAGTCTCGACCACCAAGGGGGAATGGTCTAAAAGCCGGTCGATCTCGTCTTGGCCTGGGACATACTCCTCGTAGGGAAAGTCTCCCAGAGGCAGCCCCGACACGTCATACATCTCGTGGTGGGTTATGCCAAGCTCATCGTTAGGGGTGAAGAACGTGCCGCTTTCCGCACAATACAGTTCCAATATACTATGGAACTGAGAAGCATTAATCCTCAAACCGTGTCGAGTGGCTTGAATGGCCACATACAACTCCGAATTCTTGAGGTCAGAATTCTCAGCCAGAACATAATCGGTGATCTTGGACCACCAAGTGTCGCTGCCGGGCGCAGAATATATCCACCCCGGGGCTCTGAAGTCCTTTGGGGGAAAGCTCCCACCAACTCGGAAGAAGCGGCGACGGAAGGTCTCCGCTACCGCCGTCGTCTCCCCTGCAGGCGGCTCATTGGATGGTAGGCCGGGGCGCAGACCCGTCACGCGCTTGCAAGAGCTCTCCACTCCATATCCAGCCATGGAGCCTGTAAAGACGCCACAGGTGACCCCGTCCTGAGTAGGGGTCAAATCCCAGTTCATCATTCGGGGGACCGCGAGGGACCGTAGCACGACGATCGAGAATCCTCTCGGCATGCTGGGAAGGTAATAATGAGTCCCTTCCACTACGCGGAACCATCTGCTCTCTTTGAGCAGCAGAACGGAAGGATCAGTCATTACATCGCCAAACAAAAATTAAGGCTTTGGCAGCTCCGTCCTAGCATCATATGTCAGCACCGCATCGGTCGTCAACTCGCGTAATGTCAACTGATGTCCGTCCGTAACCCTCTTTATCAGGCTATGTGGCTTATCGGCGGTGAACGAGGGTACCGGAGCTAAAGAGGGAAATCGAGGAGGTGCCGTATAACCCGTACCCCCGGTGAGGCCAATGGCCACACCCTTCGGGAGAGCCTCATCAGAAAAAAACTCTACAAGAAAAGAACAAAAAAAATCAATCAAGACGAAATCCGCTGTAAGGACAAGATCGCCTGTCAAACAAAGACAGGCGGATTCGCCTGTCGAAAGGGAAAACTCATTTTAGTTCAAACAAGGTCTATCCCTACAGACGACACTCCCCTTTACCAAAGAAAAAGGCCAAACTCGCCTATCGAAAAGCGAGTTCACCTCCATCCCGTTAAAGGTCGAGTTCACCCGAGGAAACAAAAATCGTCCTCTAAAGGCAAATAGGGCTAACTTTGCCCCAAATCGGGGAAGCTACCATAGGACGACAGAATTCCAGGATGATGAGCGACACTCATCCCCCCAATCCGACGCATGTAACCTACACGGGGTCGTCAAACGAACCCATCGACTTACCCAAGCGCGGCTCCGGTACACTGGCAGGTACGCCGGCGGTGAGACAGTCGGAACAGCGTCCAGGCCCTTTTCCCCTCACTTTACACCTCTTGGATTTCAGCGCCATTGAAAGATAAAGTGGGAACTCTGTCTCTAAAAACTTTTTAAGACTTCGGGAGCACGGTAACTCCCAAAAGAGGAAAACGGCTTGTTTAAAGGGCAGAGTCGTCCACGTGGCCACGATTGCCCCCGAAGAGCGAAACCCTGACGGACAAGAGATGTGGCCACGACCGAATTCGACGGCCCAGATCACCCCCGGTATATCGAAGGAACCGAGATTGGCGGTTACATCCGACGGTTGGATTCAAAAACCACGGCCATGATTCGAACGAGGCGCACGAAGTTAATGTCGAACTGTCGAATCACGATAAAAAAAGAGACAGGACGAAACCCCGCCGCCTTAGCTAGAAAAGTGCTAAGCCCAACCGGTGAACACGCGGTTTGCTCTCACTGGGCCTACTTTCGCCCCAAACGAAGGGTCTCTACAGTGAGAGCCCTGATAAAATTCGCAGGTAGGGCGAAATCTCGCCTTGAAGCTTAACTTTGCCTGCATGGTTCATCCACCTTTGGGAAACAAGCGACTTGCCCAAAATCTCAAAACCGACAAGGTGACCTTGTTTAGACCCGCGCCCCAGGCGGCTAGGGGTCAGAGTAGAAATCTTAGCGTTAAGCCTAAGAGAAACTACTCGACAACTCATCATACTGAGGGGAATAGTATGGCTAGCCCGATTCAAATGGTAATCGGTAAAGGCAGATCAAACCCGTTGATAGCCGAGGGTTTGCTAAAAATCCTAATGCACTTGGTCAGTTCAGAACTTCTCGGTTCAAAGTATTCCAGACCACACGTAAGCCGGTTTAGGTCTAAAAACTTTGAAGGGGGTCTTGTAGGTGGTAAAAATTACCGCTGCGGACTGACGGGCGAATCCGCCCACGAGTCGGGACCACCCACTTAGGTGGAAGATAGATCGCAGCCGCGAGAAGGACTCGCTGACGCATGAACCCCACATCTGTCCTCACACGCCAAGTTACGTGGACTCGCCACAAGACGAATTCGCCCTCGTAAGCTGAATCCGCCTGCAGGGGTCCAGATCCACCCATGTGAAACCGGATTCTCGGGGACAAGCCACCCTTACTTCCCGCGATGCGAGGGGAGAGAGCACAATGCTCCAGACTCATCAGACGGCCGCCCGCAATTCAAGCGAGCAGACAGGCGTCGGACCGGCCTGCATACTCATAAATGCGGGTCACCTCACCCATCAGAATTGAGAGCCAAAGCCGTCGGCATGCAGCAAGCTGTCCAAGCCCACTCGCGTATGAAACATCCATTCTCCCGCTCCTATTAAGATGTGGGGAGAGGGCACAGTGCCCCAGGACCACTAAGTGGTTGCCCGGTGGCTCAGGATGTAAGTGAGCGGACAGGCATCAGAGCAGCCTGCACCCTCATAAATGCGGCTTACCTCACTCGTCCAAACCGAGAGCAAGGGCCGCCGGCGCTCGATGAGCTGGCCAGATCCACTCAAGTATCTGGCAGCCGCTGTCATTGATACGAGGAGGGGCTTTCCCACTCCTGCGTGACGTGACGTAGCGCGCGACTCCTCGAATGATTGCTTGTGCCACAGAGGGACGGCAGGATATCTCTGAGCAATGTATGGTCGCATCCCATAATTCAGGGAGCAGCCAAGCTGTCTCTCTCCCATTTAAGAGCTTCTTTCAGCAACCTTGGAAAGGATCGGCCAATCAATGGATCAAAGAGAGATCAAGGAGGTCGGTCACAAAGAAGTCGGAAGAACCTTGAGAAGAGGATCAGCGATAAGCTCTTTTGCGTACTCTCGCACTGCAGCATTATCCCCTAGTTCCGAGCCCCGATCGCCGGCGAACTAGAAGATTCGAACTCTATTGACCCGAGCTTCTACCGAGTACTGAAGCTCTCTAGCAACCCCGATCAAACCGTCCAAGGGAAGCAGACTCGGCACGAGCACCGAGCGAAGCATCCTACAGCTACCGAAAAGTCCCCACACTAAACAAAGAGGGCATTCCCTCTGCTTCTGTCGTGATTTCGATGGATTAGTTTGTAATAAGCCATTCTTATTAATACAAACAAAATCTCCCCGTTTTTCGGGAAAATCAAAAATTTACACCTACACTCCCATAACTTCTAACACGTCCAAAGAGAGATTGTTATAATAGGTTTGGAGGATGAAGTCCTCTGTGATCGGATCTCGGTAGTTCATCGCCTTATTCCGAAAACGTTTGACGAAGTCGTCGATCGTCTCTTCATCTTTTTACTTCTCATCGAAGAGTGTCCTGAGTGACACCTCGACGTCATCATCAAAGAAGTGAGTGAGGAACTGGTTCTCTAGGTTGTCTCAGCTGTTGATACTTCCAGACTTGAGACGGCGGTACCAATCGAAGGCGGGCCAGCGAAGGGTGCCAACGAATGACCGAACCATCAAAGCTTTATTACCGGAGATCATACCCAAGTGGAACTTAAAGTAGATCAGATGTTGAGTGGACGAGCCCTTCCCATCAAACGGCGTGAAGTTAATAAGGTTGAACTTCGCCGGGTATGCTATAGAATCCCACTCTCTTGGATAGGCACATAGAATGCCAGTCCTTTTCACCTCTCGAGTAGACATTAGAGCGTTGATTTTCCTCTCGAGATCTTTTATTTTCTCATCTTCACTCGTATCGGGCCTTGGACGATTTGAAAGAGGAATAACACGGCCACCCCCGGTATTGTCATCTTCGGTGGCACCACCCCTAGCGTTGTTATCTTAGGTGGAGTCACCCACAACGTTTTTGTCAATGGGAGGGTTATCAGCATTGAGGCGTTCATCATCATCTGAATCGTTATTTACTTGGTCAGTAACGTTGAGACGGCTGGATTCACTAAGTTGATTCGACAAAGCTCGGATTTGTTGGTCGTGTTCTTCCCTCATCCGCTGCATAGCCATTTCCTTTTTGAACTTGGAGTTCTCTTTTTGCTTGGCCAAGGCATCCTCAACTATTTTGGCTACTTCCTCGGTGTTAATCATAAACACTTCGCGGGATTCCCTTGGGTTGGATACCATTTTGTCAGAAGCGACTGCAGAGTTGACATCTGATGCTTCATCATCCGAGGATAATCCTCTCTGCATTCACTGATAATCTCTTTGTCTAATAGTTTCCGATCGCAACCGAGTTAGACGATGAGATATGAGTGGATCAGAACTAGAAGGTCGAGTCGACTTTCCCCTTCCAGCCATATTAACTGTGACTACGGATTGTTCAGGTCCGACCACTTCCACCTGGAGTCGAGACATCAGTCGAGCTATTTCCGAATTAACTCTTCTTCATGGAGAAAAGTTAGGACTAGAACTACTTGGAATCATCGGGGACTTTCCCTTATCGACCATATTGATGGTAACTTCTGAGAGTTCGTCATCTCGAACAGCCGATCGTTTCTTACGGAAACACCTTGGCTTGGTTTTTAATGCTTTCGAGGAAAGCCTTTGGAATACTGAGATCCTCTGTGGAGCGGTCTTGGAGCAGCTACACGTTGATAATACTACCCTGATAAGTTTGGCGCACAGGCAGTGAGATTTTGTTTCCTGGGTATTTCTCTTCCGAGACTTGTTCGTACCCCTAGCCCGATAGTACAACTCGTCGGTCAGATGACCGAAGTAACCAATCATGTGTTAGCATAACTTTTCAGGTATAACGTTGTCATCGTCAGATGAATACGTTTCTTTTAGGGGATTTGTCATCTTGTTGGCATTCTCAAGAGTCTCGCGTTTAGAGTCACACATTTGTAAGCGTGAACTCTCGACGGGCTCTTGGACTTTAATTCGCCATCCGAGGCGGTCAATTATAGGAGTTTTCTATGTACGACCCCCAGCTTGAGTAGTTGACCGGGATTCAGTCACCCGAACCTAGCGTTCTTTGACTAGGGCTTTGCCTCGACCTGCGTGCGAAGGACCAAGACGATCCGTGATCTTAAATTAGGACAAATCCACGCTGTCATGGTGCTCCACCGGAGATGCGGAACTCGAAGGGATCGACGAAATAGGTACAGAAAGTCTTCTATCATGACCCTGGCGCGGGTTAGATTTAAGTAACCCGTGAGTTGGAGGGTCGGATCTAGGTGACCCGCGGGTAGGAGGGTCGGATTTAGGTGACCCGCGGCTTGGAAGGTCGGATCTGGGTGACCCACGAGCAGGAGAGTCGGATCAGGGTGACCCGCAAGCAGGAGGGTCCGATCTGGGTGATCCGTGAATAGGAGGGTAGGATCTGGGTGACCTGCGAGCAGGAGGGTCGGATTTGGGTGACCCGTGACTTGAAGGGTCGGATCTGGGTGACCCGCAAGCAGGACGGTCAGATTGAAGTGACCCACGTTTTTTGATCTCTTTGGCTGCCGTCTTAGACTTTGGCCTCCATACTTTATGCAGTCTTGGTTGTTTCTTGGCTACGTCCTTCTGCATCTTTTGTGCTTTTTGCACAAGAATTCACGCGTGCGCAAGTATGCAGCGATTCTAGATTCACTCCTCCAGAGTTGAACGGATCCTTTTGACTTGGATCCATTCACTTGTTGATGATTTGGAGGAGGGGGCATTTGCTCGCTGTTAGGTCACTCGATGCTTCTTGAATTTCAGATCCGCCTCGTAACGGATCCCATCTATCGGCTCCAAAGCCTTAGCAAGCTGACCCATGAGGCGTTAATGTTGCCTTTGACGTTCCCTCTTCGATAGGATTGGCGCGCCTTTAGTACTCAACTCCTTGATTAAGGAGGAGTTCGGATCTATAGATCCGGCCTCGTTGGAAGCCAGAGGGGCGTTATAAAGCGAGAGGGCGGCAGCAACGAGGGTCTTGATCTCCCTATGCTTACGAGGGGTGGAGGATCTGGAGGAGGAGGGTGACAGATACTCCTCGAACTTCAGTTGGTCAAACTCATATTCGACCACTTCTTTAACCGGGATGCAGATCTGAGGTTGCGACACGACAACTTCGGCAATGAATCTGTTGGCTCCCACTGTGGTCGTCAGCTTGTTTGCGTTAAAAGTTAATGTATTCATTGCGGTATTCATTACAACTTCAGTTGTTATAATAGAAACAAAAAAGATAGTTTTTTTATAAGACTCTTACACAATGAAAATAAAAATTACAACTTTCGTCTAAACAAACACAGGAAGATCGTTTATTGATCTTCTGTTTGCGCGGGATCTTTGCCTATGCTGGGGATGTTAATATCCATGGACCGCATTTGATCTGGATCCGGTTGATAAAAAATTTGACAGAGCTTCGCCTTCACCGAGGAAGTGTTTGATTAAAGCGCTGAAATTGACCAAACAAAATTAGTAGCTCTTCTCGAGATTAAGACCAAGCCTAATCTCAAGGAGCAGTGGAATCGAGCTTCAGATCCTTCGAATAGCTCATTCTTTATGCTGGAGTTCGTCGGGATCTCGCTAACCCTCACTGAAACTCATGGCTCTTGGCTCTGGAGTTTGACAGCACCTCCTCGTCTTGATAATAAATGCGCCCCTGTAAAATGAGCCCCTAGGCCTGTATTTATAGGCTTAGATTAGGGGGTTTTTGGATGAGAACGATGGATTTGGCCTTATCTTCAGTTGATAACGGCCTAACAACATTTGTAGATGATATCAAGTCAGTTGGGAACCCCTGGAACAGATAAATCCTGAGAAAACTGCTCAAAACCATCAAAAAACACATCAGGGGGTCAAAACAACACGGGGCACGTCGCTGACCCGTGGGGGGCGCGGGTTGGTTGAATCCGACCCGCGCGGGTGATACGGGTGTATCTCTCTTTGGAACTTAGCGATCCTCATAGGAGCTTGAGGAGAGTTGATTCTCATAATAGCATGAGAATATAGGTGTAAAACAGTACAGTGGAACGTAGGTGGAAGCGTGGAACGAGACGACGAGTAGCAGATTCGAAGAATCCAGTTTTCAGCTCGTGAGTCGACTCATACATGTACATGAGTCGACTCATCAGGTTGAGTCGACTCATGACTATCATGAGTCGACTCACGAAACCTAACCGTTTTGTCAAAAGTTTCTGCTCGATCGACTCATCAGTTTATGAGTCGACCCATGAGTCATGAGTCGACTCATCTCAGTCATGAGTCGACTCATCGACAGTTTCCTAGTTTGGTTGGGTTTCTGTTCACACGAATTCCTATTGGTTTTAGGCTTGGTTAATTACCAGATTACCATCCATGTTTATACACCTATATAAAGGATTGTTTTGGGGTTTCTAAGCAATCTGAGGGAATCAGATAGATTTAAAGAGAGGTTTTAATTATTGTATTAGTGTTTAGAGAGGATTGAGAGGTTGTTCTCGATTCTAGTGAGATTGTGAGGGAGAGATTTATAATAATTGATTCTTCATAATCTAGAGAAGGGATTTTCCTTCGCCATAGTAAATTGTTCTTGTGTTTTTATCATCCTCTTCTCAACCCATCTTTTGGTAATTCCACGACCAAAGGATGCTCGCACGGCGACTCATAACAAGTTGGTATCAGAGCAATCAGATCCGGTGAAGAGGCATCCTATGTATTGTCCTGACTCGATCGCAATACAAGAAGTTTGGCGAGATCCTTATTTCATTGGAAGGAGTCCAGATTTTAAGGAGGAAGAAGATGGCTGAAGGAGACAATTCAGCGAGGATTGATGCATTGGAGAAGCAGATCGAGACGATAGGTTCGACTCTCACACAACTCGTCAGTCTTATCCATGGAGGTGACAAACAAGGTGAATCTTCTTCGAAGAAAATTGTTGAGTCCGATGTGGAGAGAGTAGATTCATATTCCGACGAGGAGGACGAGACCGTTAAGGCTGCGTTGCATCAAGGGGGTAAGAATTCTTATCAGGACCTGAAGATTGATTTCAGAGTAGAGATTCCTATTTATGATGGGAGTGTTGACGTCGAGAGGCTTGATGACTGGATCGAGTGGATGGAGACGTATTTTACTCTTTATGGCTATTCGTCAAAAGAGAAGATTATGTTTGCGACTTTGAAGCTTTCAGGGCACGCGTTGACTTGGTGGAAATCCTACTGCAAGCGGGAAAAGAAGGCGGTGTCATGGAACATGTTCAAGGAGCTACTAAGGAAGCAGTTCTATCCAGTAGGGTTCCTTGAGGAGCGTTGGTACAAGTGGTACGGCTTGCGCCAAAGGGTCAATCAAATTGTTCAAGAATACACCACGGAGTTCTAGCAGCAGGCGATGGTCCTCAACATTATGACAGAGGAATATTCCATTTTTATGAAGTATATGGCGGGATTGAGCGATTACATCCGGAAGGAGATGAAGTTACTCACGGTCGAGACTATTACAGAGGTGATCGTGAAGGCTATTACCATCGAAGGCAAGCAGAAGAAGAGCAACGAGGCAAAAGAAGATGCGAAATAGACAGGTGGTGAGTCTAGTGGTTCTCAATCTAAGGAGGAGAAAAAGAATGGTGATCCAGGGAAAGCAGGGCTGATTTATAGTCACTGCGAGAAGACAGGGCACACAGCTGATTGGTGCTGAGAGAAGTATCCTCATCACAAGCCAAGAGGGTTGAAGAAGAAGGAGGAGAAAAAGGCATACATGATATCTCAAGGTCCGAAAGAAGTCCCGGGGATGACAGAGCCCAACAGCAGTCTCAACCTTATGGCGGGAAAACAGACCACAAAAGAGGACGACGACCCGAGAGAGCAACTCTTTATTCTTAAGTTGCAAGTGAAGACCAGTTTGGTTGATGCCATTGTTGATTCGGGCAGCGAGAAGAATTTGATATCCGAGGCATTAGTTCAGAATCTGTGTCTGAAGACGGTCAAGCATCCGAAGCCCTATCCGTTGGGGTGGATTTAGAAGGAGGAGAAACTAGGTGTAGTTGATCAATGCACTGTCAAATTTGCGCTCCACGAGTCAAATATTAACGAGGTAACATACGACGTCATTCCATTGGATGTTTGTCAGATTATACTGGGTAATCCATACTTATGGGATAGATATGCAATCTACAAGAGGCGGACTCAGAAGTACACCTTTACTAAAGATGGTGAGAAGTTCATATTTCGTTCGACATCTCTTTCGAGGAAGACAAGCTTGGGGACGGTGACTCGAGTGAAGAGATTAGTGAATGCAAGCAAGAAGTTTGTCTCGTTATGCATTAGTTTTCGAGAAAAGCCATCGAGAAAGTATTGCAACTTGGGGTGAAAGGTGACTACGACGAGACGCGGGATGGATGAGATGTTTCCGATCGGACGTCGAGACCAGGTTCCTAGTAGGGCCAAATGGTGCAGAAAAGATGGAAGAGCTCGAGAGTTTCCTCAGCAAAAAGTTCTAACTTGAACGGGACTTCAAGTTCTTAAAAGGGGGACCCATGATGCGGGTGTATCTCTCTTTAGAACTTAGCGATTCTTATGGGAGCTTGAGGATAGATGATTCTCATAATAGCATGAGAATAGAGGTGTAAAGCAGTACAGTGGAATACAGGTGGAAGCGTGAAACGAGATGATGAGCAGTAGATTCCAAGAATCCAGTTTTCAGCTTGTGAGTCGACTCATACATGTACATGAGTCGACTCATCAGGTTGAGTCGACTCATGACTATCATGAGTCGACTCACGAAACCCAGCCATTTTATTAAATGTTTCTGCTCGGTCGACTCATCAGTTTATGAGTCGACCCATGAGTCGACTCATCTCAGTCATGAGTCGACTCATCGACGGTTTCCTGGTTTGGTTGGGTTTCTGTTCACACGAATTCCTGTTGGTTTTGGGCTTGGTTGTTTACCAGATTACCATCTATGTTTGTACACCTATATAAAGGATTATTTTAGGGTTTCTAAGCAATCTGAGGGAATCAGATAGATTCAAAGAGAGATTCTAATCATTGTATTTGGGTTTAGAGAGGATTGAGAGGTTGTTCATTCTAGTGAGATTGTGAGGGAGAGATTTATAATAATTGATTCTTCATATTCTAGAGAAGGGATTTTCCTTCGCCATACTGAATTGTTCTTGTGTTTCTGTCATCCTCTTCTCAACCCACCTTTTGGTAATTCCGCGACCAAAGGATGCTCACACGGCGACTCGTATCAGCAGGCGCGGGTCGGTTCAATCCCACCCCCCCCCCCCTTGCGAGTTAGTTCTGACTGATCTACGCTTGCGTGAGAAGTCTGGCTTTTTGCTGAACTTTTATTTTCTGACTTTTTGAGACTTGAATTTTCTACAGTTTCGCATATTTGGATGACTTGTTGACTTGCACGCTTCGTTGCGGGACTGACCGTCGAACGTGTTGGTTAACATGCGCGCGTTGGTTGACCTGTACGTGTTGATTGATGCGCGCATGTTGACCGACACGCACAAACTGATTGATGTGCGCGTGTTGACCAATGCATGCAAACTGATTGACGAGCGCGCGTTGACCGACGCGTACGAACTGATTAACGCGCGCGTGTTGATTGACGTGCACGATCTGATTGATGCACGCGTATTGACCGACGTGCACGAACTGATTGACACGCATATATTGACCGATGTGTACGAACTGATTGATGAGCGTGTGCTGACCGACGCGCACGAACTAATTGATGCGTGCGTGTTAACCGATGCGTGCGAGCTGATTGACACGCACGGGCCATTTGGTTCATCATTTCACTTCATGCGCTTGTCGACGACAGATAATCCTCTTAGATTTGGATAATGACGTTCGTTATCTTCTCTCTGTCTCGAGTTGTGTACGGATACCTATAGGCATTTTTAGACGCCTACAGATACCCCCTTCAAAGCATTTCAAACTCATTTTTTTATAGAAGAGTCTGGAAGGCTTTGGATAAGATAGGCCTTTTCCTTAATTTCGTAGAGGGACCTGTGAACTGTTTTAATTCTTGACTTCTTCAGCCTTCAGTCTATTCAATGTTTTGTCGAATAGATAAAGTTCTTCCGGCGCTGCGTTTATCATCTGACCATTGTCAAAATCTTGAATTGAAGTTGTTATGTAAGTTTCTGAACTTAGCTTGTTTCATTGAGTTGACTTTGAACTGATTATCTTCGTTAGAAATTCATATCTGAATATGATTGAACTCCATGAAATCATCGTTTGCCTTATTTTGGCGAGATTGCTGATGCGTTGACCCACATCGATCTTTACTATAACATGTTGACCGGTATTAACACAGTTTATACTCGTACGTTTGTGGAGTCTACACAGTTTATACTCGTACGTTTGTGGCGGTCCCAAATTCTGGGCTGTAGGACCAACTATTAAAGTTGTTCCGTCTGCAGATATGGATCTTATCCCTAAGTCGTTGGATGCTCAAGTCACGAGACCAACTAATGAAGCTGATGCATCAATGACTCGTATTTATAGAATTTTTGGCAAATTCTCAACCATCAACGGGTTTGATTAGCCTTTACCGACTACCGTTTGAGTCGGGCTAGCGTACAGATTGTTTAAATCCGTTCTGCACGTGACGTTATGCTAAAAAAGTTAACTCTTTTAGTGCTACGATATTTAATATTTAGACTTCGTCTTTCTCATGGGAATAGACTACCCGACAACGCGTGTTAGACGCTAACTTATCCCTACTTAGGCTTCGGGATAAAAGTTCCCAGACTGGAATTCTGGTGTCTTCTTCAATCCCATAAACCGACAACGCATGTTAGGCGTTGACTTATCCCTACTTAGGATTCAGGATAAAATTCCCCGTGTGTGTATGGCACGGATTACAGTGTTATTAATAACAACCTTCCACAATATTGAATATGTGGGCTTTTGCTCTTTTTACGGTCAAGACCTAACTAGAAACGCGTGTTAGGCGCTGATTTATCCCTACTTAGGATTCGGGATAAAATTCCCCGCGCGTGTAAGGCACGGATTTTGGGAGTCATAATGTTAAAAGATTATGTCTTCTCTTGGGGCAAAGATAAACCCGATGTGGGAGAGGAACAATTTTATATTCTATCTCCCAAAACCGAAGATAAAAATTTTTATATTCTATCTCTAGTTGCCAATAGGAAACTCAAAGTGGGATCTCCACTTCCAGAATCCGGAAAGGTAAAACTAAGAGTGGGATCTCCACTCCCATAATAAAAAAGATTCGGATAATCCTAACTATCAGAAGGTTTGATTACCGAGCTAAAGGTGCGTTTCTTGTTTATCGAGAGTGAATTGTGATTTTGGCCCTAACTGTAGGAATGTTTGACCAAGCGGGAGTTGGAGGTGCTCCTAACTATAGGAAGGTTTGATCACTCGATTTGAAAGTGGACCTCTTGTTCATTGGAGGAATCGAGAGGGGATTTTGGTTGTGGTCCTAACTGTTTAAAGGTTTGACCAAGATGGGAATTTGAGATGACCCTAACTGTTTAAAGGTTTGATCGTTTAATTTGTGGACCTCTCGTTCATGGAAAGAATCGAGAGGGGATTTTGGTTGTGGTCCTAATTGTTTAAAGGTTTGACCAAGATGGGAATTTGAGACGATCCAATTTGTTTAAAGGTTTGATCATTCAATTTGTGGACCTCTCGTTCGTTGAAGGAATCAAGAGGAGATTTTGATTTCGGCCCTAACTATAGGAAGGTTTGTCTGAGTGGGAGGTTTAAGACGATCCTAACTGCAAGAAGGTTTGATCGCTCGATTTGTGTGCCTCTCGTTCATTGGAGGAATCGAGAGGAGATTTTTGTTGTGGTCCTAACTATAAGAAGGTTTGACCAGGTAGACAGTGGGAGTAGGAGCACAAATCATAGTGGGAGTGTTGACTTATACAAATCACTCAGAGGGGGTTCCTGGTGTTAAGTGACAAATACTTAATACGGAGGGGTTTGAAAATCATCAATAATCAGAAAATTAAAATTTTAAGTACTATGTCTGGACTCTAACAATGGGAGCGTTAAGTGCACAGACGCATTGGAAGTTTGAGTGGATTCAACCGAAAGGGGTTTTGGTGGTCCCACCGCCAATTAATCTGATCGGTGGGGGATTTTGTAAGGGAAGATTGATCCAACGAAGTGATCGAATCTCGTCTCAGCAAAAGAGTGTGCGGCAGTCACAGTGAGGGTTTAGTGTTTATCACTTTGTTCGTAATAATCGGGTTAGTGCTTCTTCCGAGAAATCCCCGTTACATGAATCATCCACCCCCAGCTTTCCTTTGCGAAACTGGGTCTAACATTATACTTAGTTGGATGACCGGTTTATCCTTTAGAATACCAAGCATGATACTCTCTAGGAACTTCTCGTGAAAGAGAGAAAACCGTTTAGACTCATATAGCTATTGGAGTATCGGAAGGAGCAGTTTATACTCTTATACTTATCGGAGTGTTGCCAATCTTATTCGGCTTATCCTAGCGTTATGACGCCGGCTTCAACCAAGGTTTAGATACTATTTTTGAGAGCAAAGCAACCCTTTGTGGGATGAAGGACTCTCCTGTGGTACGTATAGTATTTTGGATCCGCGGTGTTGTCAGATTCCTCCTAATTTATGATAAGTGGTAGCTTGATCTTGTTGTTTTTAAGGAGGGATTCAAAGATGGCTGGAACATCTTCGTCCCTAAAGGAGTACTCTTTTTGGAGTCTCGAACCCGAAGTCTTCTGCTATCTTCGGGGTTGCTGTTGCGACGTCTGATTAGCGTCAACAGTTGCTGTAGGTGCTTTTTCTTTACCACGGGAGGCGAAATTTAATTTCGAAGGGTTAGCCGTCGGTTGGCTTCTCTCAGCTTGCTTCCTTCTGAGGAAGCGTTTGGCCCGCTCTCCGCGCACCTTTAACTCTTTCCAGTTATTAGACGGTACTACTCTCATAACTTCCAACATGTCCAAAGAGAGGTTGTTGTGATAGGTTTTGAGGATGAAGTCCTCTGTGATCAGATCTCGGCAGTTCATCACCTTATTCTGGAAACGTTTGACGAAGTCGTCGACCGTCTCTTCGTCTTTTTGCTTCTCATCGAAGAGTGTCATGATTGACATCTCGGCATCATCATCAAAGAAGTGAGTGAGGAACTGGTTCTCCAGGTCATCCTAGCTGTTGATGATTCCAGACTTGAGATGGCGGTACCAATCGAAGGCAGGACCGCGAAGGGTGCCAACGGATGACCGAACCATTAAGACTTCATTGCCAGAGATCATACCCAAGTGGGACTTGAAGTAGATCAGATATTGAGTAGGTGAACCCTTCCCATCAAACGGCGTGAAGTTAATCAGGTTGAACTTCGTCGGGTATGCTATAGAATCCCACTCTGTTGGATAGGGACATGGAATGCCGATCCTTTTCACCTCTCGAGCAGACATTAGAGCGTTGATTTTGAAAGAGGAATAATGCGGCCACCCCTGGCATTGTCATCTTCGATGGAACCACCCCCAACGTTGTTATCTTTAGTGTAGTCACCCCTAGCGTTTTGGTCAACAGGAGGGTTATCAGTATTGAGGCGTTCATCCACATCTGAATCGGTATTTTCTTGGTCAGCAACTTTGCGACGACTGGATTCACCAAGTTGATTCGATAAAGCTCGGATTTGTTGGTCGTGTTTTCCCTCATCCGCTACATAGTCATTTCTATTTTGAACTTGAAGTTCTCTTTTTTCTTGGCCAAGGCATCCTCAACTATTTTGGCTACTTCCTCGGTGTTAATCATAAACACTTCACGGGAGATACTGTTTTGTCAGAAGCGATTGCAAAGTTGGCATCTGATGCTTCATCATCCGAGAATAATCCCCTCTTCATTCGCTGATAATCTCTTTGTCTAATAGTTCCCGGTCATAACCGGGTTAGACGATGAGATATGAGTGGATTAGAACTATAAGGTCGAGTCAACTTTCCCCTCCCAGCCATATTAACTATGACTACGGATTGTTCAGGTCCGACCGCTTGCAGCTAGAGTCGAGACATCAGTCGAGCTATTTTCGAATTAACTCTTCTTCCAGGAGAAAGGTTAGGACTAGAACCACTTGGAATCATTGGTGACTTTCCCTTATCGACCATATTGATAGTAACTTCTGAGAGTTTATCATCTCGAACAGCCGATCGTTTCTTGTGGAAACGCCTTCGCTTGGTTTTTGATGCTTTCAAGGAAAGCCTTTGGAATACCAAGATCCTCTGTGGAGAGGTCTTGGGGCAGTTACACGTTGATAATACTGTCCTAATAAGTTTGGAACATAGGTAGTGAGATTTTGTTTCCCGGGTATTTCTTTTTCGAGACTTGTTCGTACCCCCAGCCCGATTGTATAAATTGTCAGTCAGATGACCGGAGCAGCCAATCGTGTGTTGGCATAACTTCCCAGGTATAACGTTGTCATCGTCAGATGAATACGTTTCTTTTAGGGGATTTGTCGTCTCGTTGGCATTCTCAAGAGTCACGCGTTTAGAGTCACGCATTTGTCAGCATGAACTCTCAACGGGCTCTTAGACTTTAATTCGCCGTCTGAGGTGATTAATTACAGGAGTTTTCCATGTACGACCCCCAGCTTAAGTAGTTTCCCAGGATTCAGTCACCCGACCCAAGCGTTCTTTAACCGGGGCTTTGCCTCGACCCGCGTGCAAAGGACCAAGACGATCCGTGATCTTAAATTAGGACAAATCTACACTATCGTGGTGCTCCATCGGAGGTGCGGAACTCGAAGGGATCGACAAAATAGGTGCAGAAAGTCTTCTGTCTTGACCCTGGCGCGGGTCAGATTTAAGTGACCCGCGGGTTAGAGGGTCAGATCCGGGTTACCCGTGGGTAGGAGGGTCAGATTTGGTGACCTGCGGCTTGGAGGGTCAGATCTGGGTGACCCGCGAGTAGGAGGGTCGGATCTGGATGACTCGCGAGCAGAAGGATCGTATCTGGGTGAACCACGAGCAGGAGGGTCGGATCTGGGTGACCCGCGAGCAGGAGGGTCAGATCTGGGTGACCCACGAGCAAGAGGGTCGGATTTAGGTGACCCGCGGCTTAGAGGGTCGGATCTGGGTGACCCACGAGCAGGAGGGTCGTATTGAAGTGACCCGCGGCTTAGAGGGTCGGATCTGGGTGACCCACGAGCAGGAGGGTCGTATTGAAGTGACCCGCGTTTTTCGATCTCTTCGGCTACCGTCTTGGACTTTGGCCTCCATACTTTATGCAGTATTGGTTGTTTCTTGGCTATGTCCTTCTACATCTTTTGTGCCTTTTGCACAAGAATTCATGCGTGCGTAAGTGCGCAGCACTTCTGGATTCGATCCTCCAGAGTTGAACGGATCCTTTTGACTTGGATAAATTCACTTGTTGATGATTTGTAGGAGGGCGTTTGCTCGCTTTTGGGCCGCTTGATGCTCCCTGAATTTCAGATCCGTCTCGTAACGGATCTCGTCTATCGGCTCCAAAGCCTTAACAAGCTGACTCGCGAGGCGTTGACGTCGCCTTTGATGTGCCCTCTTCAATAAGATTGGCGCGCCTTCAGTACTCAACTCCTTGATTGAGGAGGAGTTGAGATCTATAGATCCGGCCTTATTGGAAGCCAGAGGGGCGTTGCAAAGCGAGAGGGTAGCAGTAACGGGGGTCTTGATCTCCCTGCACTTATGAGGGGAGGAGGACCTGGAGGAGGAGGGCAACAGATACTCCTCGAACTTCAGTTGGTCAAACTCATATTCGACCACTTCTTCAACCGGGATGCAGATCCGAGGTTGTGACACGACAGCTTTAGCAACGAAGCTGTTGGCTCCTACTGTGGTCGTCAGCTTATTTGCGTTGAAAGTTGATGTATTCATTACAGTATTCATTACAACTTCAGTCGTTACAATGGAAACAAAAGAAAGATAGTCTTTTTATAAGACGCTTACACAATAAAAACAAAAATTACAACTCTCGTCAAAACAAACATAGAGAGATCGTTTATCGGTCTTCTGCTTGCGTAGGATCTTGCCTGTGTCGAGGATGTCAATATCCATGGACCGCATTTGATTTGGATCCGGTTGATGAAAAATTCGGCAGAGCTTCGCCTTCACTGAGGAAGTGTTTGATTAAAGCGCTGAAATTGACCAAGCAAAATTAGTAGCTCTTCTAAAGATTAAGACCAAGCCTAATCTCAAGGAATGGTGGAATCAGGCTTCAGATCCTTCGAATAGCTCATTCTTTATGCTGGAGTTCGTCGGGATCTCACTAACCCTCACTGAAACTCGTGGCTCTTGGCTCTGGAGTTCGACAGCACCTCCTCATCTTGATAATAAATCCGCCCCTGTAAAATGAGCCCCTAGGCCTTGTTCGCGCGGGAAATTGTGTTATTCTTCATTGATGATTCTGTTAC
>BQKN01064413.1:255826-288423 GCA_022839385.1 Asparagus kiusianus | reverse complement strand
ACTCGCGTGAGCTGATTGACTCGTGCGGGCCATTTGGTTCGTCATTTCGCTTCATGCACTTGTCGACGACAGATAATCCTCTTAGATTTGGATAACGACGTTCGTTGTCTTCTCTTCATCTCGAGCTGTGTACGGACACCTGTAGGCATTTTTAGACGCCTACAATGGCTACCAAGGTGTGTCTTAACAAGAGTAGAATCTTGAATGGGAACCGCCAATCGTGCCCTCTTCTCATGTACATTTGAAGGATCCTTTAGAGAATCTTTCCTGTAATTGCTTCCTTTCCATTTTTGTTTGGAGCCTGTCTGCCTAGTCCCTCTAGAAAGCCTCTCCCAGGTTGATAAAGCTCGATTTCTCAAGGTTAATGTGGAAACTATAACATTGTGCAAATCAGAGCCCACACCGCTATCCATGGGCAACAGTGCAGGAGGGGTCTCACACCCCACCATGACTAGAATAATTTATAGTGGAGCACTACCACCTAAGTCATCAACCTGAGTATCATCTGAGACCACCCGAGAGGATGGTTGTTTCTGCTCCTCATGTTCTGCTTTAGTTGCTCTAGAAGACCGAGTCTCAAAGACCTTAAAAGATGAAGGGGGTTCTCTGAGGCAAGAACCGTATCTACTTTTTGATGTGATAAACCATCAGCTTGTACACTTCTTTTGTCACACTCAGCAACTTTATGGTCAATAATCCACATGAAAAGCAACAATCAGTAAGTCTCTCATAGGTGAGGTAGAGCTTCTCAATCTCCCTGGTCTCCTCAAAGCAAACATGTATGCCTCTTTTTAGAGGCTTAGTGATATCCATGAGAATCCTCAGCCGCATCTTGTTATCCCACACGTCAATCCCTTTAAGTTCTCCTATAAGCGAGCCATAGTCTCTAGCGCACCTCTCGTTCATCACAGCAAGTGGTACCTTCTTGACATGTACCTAAAACAGAGTTGAAGATAAATCGAAAGAAGTTGGGGCACCAACCACACAAGGAATAATCAAATTGAGCAGGTTCCTTTCAAAGCACTACAACCCACCATTAAGCACTCTCTCATTGTTTGCATCAGAACCAAATCTAAAAAGGAAAGTTTTCTTTCCACTGTAAGGTTCTACCTGGAAGGGGGCATCTACAATCTAGACCTTCCTAAGGACACGCTCAAGGCCATCTCTATTAGCAATCCTACTACCAAAAAAACCTTCCCTAAAAGATAGTTGTTGAGGAAAGGTGAATCTGTTCGGTCCTTGGTTGATAGAAAAACAAGGCCATCTTCGTCATCTAAGCTACATTTGGCACAATGCTCAGCTAGCCCATCATCATCAATTCTCGCCATGTTCCAACACACCAGCTCCTAAAGATAGAACACAGAAAACACCAGGAGCCCAAACAATCAACAAAACAACAAATAGTGGTGGCGGTGCTCCGAACTAGGTGGAGAAACCACCAGTTACCATTGGCAATCGGAGATAAGAGGGACAAAATGATAGATTTCACAGTCGACGTTGGACCCAGAAAGACGAAGTTCGAATGAGCAAAGACGGAGAGAAAAGATGCCAGAAACTGGTGTAAGTCGACGAGAATGTGCTAGAAATCACCGATGAAGACCTACCGAGGCCTTACTGGCGAGAATCACTGATGGGAAACCCCAAGAGCTGCAACTATGGTTGGGGACGAAACTCAGATCTCACTAAATAAAAATTTGCCGCAAACTACATGACAGAGATAGGAAGGGCTATGTCGCACGAAGAAGGTAGAAACTGATCGCAAAAAAATGAAAGAGATGGCCAGATCTGGTGTGACGTCCCTAGTTTCACACAAGGTTGCAGTCCAAGGTGAACTCAAAGATGTCAAACATACCATACACCAAGATTATGCAATAACATATTTTACCATCATAGTAATATCTCTCTAGTGAAAACAAATAAAACAGTGTAGGTACAAGCAGATATAAAAGATATGAAAACAGGAAATAGAGTATAAGAAATAAATGATCAAAATCATAGATAATCAAGTCTCAACATAAATAGAAGAAAATACGTCCAACAATCTGATAAATAAGGTAAATAATCTCAACTACAGGACTCAACAGAAAAGTACATAGGCTCTCAACTCTCAAAATGAAATACATGTCTAGTAATCATACCTAAACAACTGTGGAGAAGAAACTACTATAAATAAATGACGACGACTATGCTGAAAGTCCGTCAACCTGTGGCTCTCTGAAATGCTGATCCACTACCTAAAAAGAAGGAAAATCAACAGCGTCAGGGTACTAGCAAGATCATCTCCATCTTCCCCCAGGGGAAAGGCTACTAAGTATAATGGAGGCTCTACCTATAAGTACATAGTCTACCGAAATCATTTGGCTTGTACTATTCGGGATTTATATTTAGAAACTCACAACACTAGACTAGTACGTCGAGTAAAATAATCCAAATAAGGAAACTCTCATGTATATGCTATGTGTCTCAAGTTGTGAGTTTCTAGTTATAAATTCCAACTAAGAAAGAAAACGATAAAGGAAAGTAATACATAAATGTGTCATATCAAACAACTCTATAAATATCACCCGACTCCTCACACTACCCATAGTAGATGAAATAGATACTAATACACAATCTTGTGTATCCATGATGTGAAGCACCTCCACAGTGATTTATATCAAAGAAAACTCAATAATTGCCTGCGACTCATGTTATCAACAAATTCATAAAATCATTATTCCCTAAAATTCTTTAACTCATCGTACTATCGTGCGGATCGACAAATAGGTATATCGACCTCTGCACATAACCATATGAAAACAAAGATATAGGTTCATCGACCTCTGCGCACACTCATGCGGAAACAACGATGCATTACGGAGTGAAGTCCATAGCGGTCTCATTGCGGTAAACTGACTAATGCACTCAGAGTGTAGTCCATCCGCGGTCTCATTGCGGGTTCTGACTAACCCCACTCAAGCATCCACGACTATAGTAAACTGTAATAATCATCACTCGTAACAATGCAAAAACTATTTGACCACTCCAAAGGAGGGATTCATATGTACTCAACTCAGTATGTGTACTCCTCAAAACATGCATATGTATCAACGTACAACTTACACTTCACGCTTGTAAATCAAGCCCACAAAAAAAAGAAAGAGTTCACAAACAAGGCTTGATCAGTCAACCACCATAGAGCTTTGGTCGACTAATTGGCAACACGCACAAGACAAAAAACACCCAGTCAGTCGACTGACACTCATGGACGGTCGACCGACCAGACCGAAAGTGCTGGTTGTGGTTTTTTGTCTATTTTTCCTCAAAACTTGGGTTTTTATTAAACTAACTGATGAAAATTGATTTTAAACTCATGAATACTTAACAAGAGATTCATTTAAATAAGATAAATCATGTAGATTCATAAACCTAGGGTTCAACATTCTAATAAACAAAACTCTTGTTTAATTTGATTAATTAGAGTATTTAAACCAAATTAAAATGTAATTAACAAGTTAAAAACAACTCTAATGATCATGATCATCTAAAGTCAATAATTACAGATTTATACTATTATTCTTGGCATTGATTTAAGATTAAACATCATAAACTAAACTTTAATACATCATATTAACCCTAAACATTAGATTAGCCATAGTTATTACATAAAGACTTAATTTTTAACTAAGGAGAGGTTTGGAGGAAGATGATCTTGTCTTTCACCATGTGCAAATCTCATAGAGGTAAGGAAAACTCGATCCTTCGTCACCAAACGTCGCATATCTCGCCCTCCTCTCAGTGTCCGCTTCACGAAGCTTTGCCAAACTTGTAATTTAGAGTTAGGGTTTTGAGAGAGTGTATGGCTACTGCTAGGGCTTAGATATGAGTAAGAAAAGAGGGAGAATTCATGAAATATACATATATATGTATGAACAAAGCCGATTCTAAACAATAGACCTAAAAACAAAAACCCAGTCAAACTAAAAAACTGGTCGTCGGTCGACTGATGAGTTGCCGTCAGTCGACTGATAGGTGTCTATTGGTCGACTGATGGTTTAACACTTGTATATACTCTTATATATACACCTAGTTGATCTCAAATCAATTACTACCATACCCATCCTTCATTAAATGATATTTATCATAATTAAAACTCATTTATCAATATTAATCATAATATTTTCAAATTTACGGGGTTTTACTTTCACTCCCCTTAAAAACATTTCATCCTCAAAATTTTGTAATCGTATTTTAAAGATTAATAATACGAGAAAAGCACGCTGAGGGGATAATCCAAATAAGGAAATCCTCACATACACATCTCGCACCATTAATCTCCAGATATGAAACACAAGTGAAATTTACACTTAACAATCTAGAATGTAAATACTCCTACTTAATCCCAAATTAAATAGAACTAGTGTAGGCGTTAAAAATTGCTTATAGCTTCCCAAACATAGTTCAAGACAACGAGAAGACGATAAACGTTATTATCCGAGTCAAGGGGATTTATCCAATACCAGTAAGCGTATGAAGTGGATCAGTAAAATGTGCAAATCAGTAAAATGATAAACCGTACACAAAACAAGCGAACTTGAGAGGTCACGAATCGCTGAAGTATCAAAAAGATGAACAAAACACACCCAGAGACTTACGTAAGCGTGGGCCACCAAATGGTGGCTCGCATGAGTGCGAGCCACCAAATGGTGACTCGCACCCATGCAAGCCACTAAATGGTGGGTCGCGCCCATGCGAGCCACCAAATGGTGATTGGCATAGTCCCGAGCCACCATGACTCTTTTTGACTCCCAAGACTCCCAAAACACGGATTTCGATGATTTTTAAGGATTTTTTCGTCCCAGGACCTCCCCAATTGTTTTGAGGCTATCCCTAAACACGTTTAAGCAGTTATTAACTGTGAATAACGTTTAAATATCAATTCTTATCCAAAAACACATCTCCAAAAGCCTATAAATAGAAGCCCAGGGTCTTCTTTCAAGAGGATCTGAAATTGAAGAGGCGAGGTGCAGTCAAATTGTCCAGTTAACCACGAATTTCAGAGGAGAATCATCAGATCTTGGCGAATACTTTCATGAAGAAAGTCCTTTGAAAGGTTTGTGATTCTTTCCCCTTCTTTCCTCCGGATTAAACTTGGTTTTAATCTCGAGAAGAGCCACAATCTCGCTTGGTCGTGATTGTCCCTTCCGCAATTATTTCCTTCGTGAAACAAGAGCGTTGTTATACTGTCAATCGGGTTTGATCTGCGGTGGTCCACAGACTAATACATCCCCGGCATAGGCAAAGATCCCACGCAAAGCAGCGGAAGATAAACTACTACTGCGTTTTGTTTGATAAAGTTGGAATCTTTATTTTTTATTGTAAGAAGATCTTATAAAAAGATCAATTTTTCTTTCAGTTTAAACTTATAATCGATAAATGGTGTAACAGATTTGAAAGCAATGCAAAAAGCAACTTTTGATGAAACCAAACTGGCGACCACAGTGGTGTTAGACCCTAGGGGGTGATTAGGGTCAAGAGGCTATAATAGTGCAATAAAAATAAGATAAGCAAACTACAGATATTTGATGCAAACAAAACAGAGGAGAAAGGGTTAGGAATTGTTATCCTGTGACGCGCGATATGTTAACGAGGTTCGGTCCGCTGACCTATGTCCCCGCTCCCCACTCTCGAGGAGAAATCCACTACACAATCCGGTTTGGAAGTCGGAACTTCGTCTACACAGCGATCCCCTCACGATCTCACACTACACAGATAGATCTACACAAGATCACACTCCCACACAGTTGATCTACACAAGATCACTCTCTCAAGACAGTAGAAATGGTGTAAGACTCTCTCTTTACAACGTCCCTATGGCAAAGAGAAAGAACACACTGAAGCTGGGAAGTGAACACACAAAAAAACACAGCAGAAACAGGTTTGAAATTGAAACTCAGTAAAGCAGTGACTCTGGGTTTTTTGCAAAGGCTGGGACACTGAGGAAGAAGAAGAGATAGGGTTTAAATAGAGGAAACAGCTGTTTTAAACCCATCCCTTAATCCCCCAAAATCTGGAACAGAAACGTCGCTGAGATCTGTACTGAGCGGCGCCACAAAAGGACACATTTTACCGTTTGAAAAAATACGACGGTCGACCGGCGGAAATATCGGTCGACCGACAGAAACGTTCGGTCGACCGACGAAAATTTCGATCGATCGCTATCCAACTCAAAACCGAGAAAAACTAGCAGAGACTTATCTGGTCGACCGGTGCGGTCGACCGAAGGAAGCTATCGGTCGACCGGTGCGGTCGACCGACAAACTCTCTGCTGCACAGTGAGGAATGAACATAGGTGCGGTCGACCGGTGCGGTCGACCGCATTCTGATACATCCCAAACACTGTTTTTGACTCAACTAAAATATTTAGAAAATATTTATTTGACCTCTGAAAATTATGAAACTTTGTAAAACGTTTTTAAAGCTAAAAACAAACTGTTTGGAAAAGGAATTTTGCAGATAGGTCCTCATACTTTTGAAAGATAGTATTTTATGAAAAACGTTTAAAAACATAAGTATGAAAACGTGTGTGTGATATCCCAATAGCTTCAAGTGACGTCAATAACTCTTTACCTACATTCTAGCACTAGAGAGGAAAAATAAAAGATAGCTAATATCCTCATATAGAATGCAATGCTTGAGTCTTGATATAGCTTGAATTTGATGAAGCTTCTATTTGAATTTGTTGTTCTTGAAATAACGTTGCTTCATCACTTTGCCTCCACCTCCTTTGGATATCTTCGTTGTAGCGCATATTCCATCCAATCCTCCATAAATGGTACTAATAAGCTTGATACATGAGTTCACTACATTTGCACTCAAATAGCCATTAGTACCGATAATGGTGGTTGTAAAACATCATCAAAACAAAAGGGCTAACAATCTCCCCATTTTTGATGATGACAACCAACCATTATATAAGAGCAAAAATAACTATAGCTTATAGATAGGTGCTCCCCTATCTATGAGCTCCCCCTAAGTATATACAACAAATGAGGAGATTTCTCTCCCCCTTTGTCACCATCAAAAATGGGGTAAAGAAAAAAATGTAAAATGCATGATAACAAGCAAGCAATGTAGAATAATCACATAGTGCATAAGCCCAAACCATTTCTTATGCGACAAAAATCATCCTCTCCAAGAGGCTTAGTAAATCTATCCGCTAGTTGAGATTTTATGTCAACAAATATTAGGGATACATCTTGCCGCTCTACATGATCGCGTAAGAAATGATGGCGCACATCAATATGCTTGGTTCTAGAATGCAAAACCGAATTTTTGGAAATATTTATAGCACTAGTGTTATCACAAAAGATTTTTATATTTTGAAAATTCAAATCATAGTCAACTAAGTTTTGTTTCATCCATAAAACTTGAGCACAACATAAACCGGCGGCAATGTATTCCGCTTCCATAGTGGACAATGCAACACAATTTTGCTTCTTGGAAGCCCAAGAAACAAGTGAATTTCCTAAGAATTGGCATGTTCCACTCGTACTCTTGCGATCTACCTTACATCCGGCAAAGTCGGCATCACAAAAACCATATAAATCAAAAGAAGTGCTTTTAGGATAAAATAAACCAAGATTAAAAGTACCATTAACATTTTAATGATCCTTTTAACCGCAATTAGATGAGATGCTTTAGGAGAAGCTTGAAAACGTGCACATGCACATACACTAAACATGATGTCGGGTCTACTAGCGGTAAGATAAAGAAGACTACCTATCATACCTCGGTATAGTTTTTGGTCCACATCTTCACCACTCTCATCCGCCTCAAGCTTAACACTAGTACTCATGGGAGTAGGCGCATGCTTAGAGTTCTCCAAATTGAATTTCTTCACCAATTCCTTAGCATATTTGCTTTGGGAAATGAATATCCCATCCTTAGTTTGCTTGACTTGGAGCCCGAGAAAGAATGTAAGCTCTCCCATCATACTCATCTCAAAATGATCCTGCATGACCTTAGAAAATTCCTTACACAAGGATTCGTTAGTAGCACCGAAAATGATATCATCAACATATATTTGAACTAGAATAAAATCATTTGTCCTTTTTCTCACAAAAAGAGTGTTATCAATTGTTCCTTTTGAAAAACCATTTTCAACAAGAAAACTAGAGAGGCGAGCATACCAAGCTCTAGGAGCTTGTTTCAACCCATATAAAGTTTTTTGAACCCGGTAAACATGATTAGGAAAAACATGATCAATAAAACCGGGGGGTTGCTCAACATATACTTCCTCTTCTATAAAACCATTTAAGAAGGCACTTTTAACATCCATTTGAAATAATTTGAAGTTTTTGAAGCTAGCAAATGCCAAAAACATCCTAATAGATTCCAACCTTGCAACCGGTGCAAAGGTTTCATCATAGTCTATGCCCTCCTCTTGATTGTATCCTTGGACAACCAAACGAGCTTTATTTCTAGTAACAATGCCATGTTCATCAAGTTTGTTTCTAAAAACCCATTTAGTACCAATTATACTAGCATTGTTAGGTCTAGGAACTAGTTTCCAATCATCATTTCTTGTAAAGTTGTTTAGTTCTTCATGCATAGCCAAAACCCAAAATTCATCATTTAAAGCATCATTAATCTTTTTAGGTTCTAGTTGAGATAGGAATGCAACATTACCACACTCACTCAAGGCTTTTGAGCGAATAACAACTCCTTTTGAAGGGCTCCTAATTATTTGTTCATTTGGATGGTTTGATGCGAATTTCCAAGCTTTAGGAAGTTCAACTTGTTCATGAGCATTGGAGCTATCCACATCCTTTTGAGCTTCTATAGAGTGAGTATTATTAATTTGTAAAAAATCCAATCCTCCCTCAACATCATCATCATCATCATCTTTCCTAGGTAAAACAACTTGAGAGCCAACATTAGTCTCATCAAAAGTAACGTTTATAGATTCTTTAACAACAAGACTTCGTTTATTGAAGACCCTATAAGCCTTACTTCGAGGTGCATAACCCAAGAAAATGCCAATATCAATTTTAGAATTAAATTTGTCATGATGATCTTTTGTATTTAAAATAAAACATTTGCAACCAAAGATACGAAAATAACCAATAAAAGGAGTTTTCTATAATAAAGTTCATAAGGAGTTTTCTTAAGCTTTGGTCTAATTAAAACACAATTTAAAACATGGCAAGCCGTATTGACGGCTTCCGCCCAAAAATATTTTGGCAAATCAAAAGAATTTAGCATAGTACGTGCCATCTCTTGTATGGTGCGATTTTTCCGTTCAACAACACCATTTTATTGTGGTGTTCTAGGGGCGGAAAACATGTGAGTTATACCATGATGAGCACAAAATTCATAGAAGTAATCATTTTGGAATTCACCTCCATGATCACTTCTAATTTTCACAACTTTCAAATCTTTTTCATTTTCAATTCTTTTAACATGATTAGAAAATTCTTCAAAACAATCATTTTTATTTGCAAGAAATATTGTCCATGTAAAAAGCAAAAAATCATCAATAATCACTAAAACATAGTGTTTCCCTCCAATAGAGGTAACACGCATAGGACCAAACAAATCAAGATGAAGTAATTGCAAAGGTTTAGAAGTAGATACCTCATTGATGGATTTGAAAGAGGATTTAGTTTGTTTACCTTTGGCACAATCCTCACATGTGCTATCTTTGATAAAGTGCAAATTTGGTAACCCTTTTACAAGATTTCTCTTAGACAACTTTGATATCAAATCCATATTTGCATGTCCAAGTCTCTTATGCCAAATCCAAGGGTTTTCATCAATTGCCGCAAGGCACTTCACATCTTGATTCACTAGTTCATTCATCTCAAAAATATATACATTAACTTTGCGATTAGCAATAAAAACAATTTTTCCATTCATACTAATGATGCATTTATCCGGTTTAAATGAAATATCAAAACCTTTATCACTTAATTGGTTAATACTAAGAAGATTGTGATTCAAACCATTTACCAAATAAACATCTTCAATAATGGGTGAGGGTTGCTTACCAATAGAACTAACACCAATGATTTTACCTTTCTCACCACCACCGAAGGAGATGCTACCTCCTTCAATCCTTGATAGGGTTGCAAATAACTCTTTGTTGCCCGTCATGTGATGTGAGCAACCACTATCAAGGTACCACATCTCCTTACGTCGTTGCCATGATGTTCCCTACAATATATGAAGATGAAGATGTAGTAGCTTTAGGTACCCAAGTCTTGGGTCCTTGGTGGTTAGTAGTCTTGGTACCTTTGGGTACCCATGTCAATCCATAAGATTCAAAATTATCTTTAATTCTGCAATGAGTAGAAATCTGACCATGTTTCATGCAATATGTGCACACAAAATTTCTTTTGTATGTATGAGCACGAGAGCCATGAAACCTATTTCTACCATGGTGATGATGGTTAGCATAAGCATGAGTGGGTCTAATCCTACCACTCTCAATTTCAAGTCTCTCAATCTTAGATCTTAATTGTTTGTTTTCAAAATCAAGATCTCCAAGCAGTTCATCTTTTAATGCAAGAGAGGTTTGTAATTGTTCAAGCTTAATATCACAAGAGGCATGCAACTTTTTAAAAGAAGAAAATTCTTTTGACATTCTTTTAAATTCAAAGTTCAATTCTTCTAGAGCGGTAGCTAGATCACATTGCATGTAAAATGATTCACTCTCGGTGTCGGATATTACCTCATGATAAAGAGCCATGAAGCAAACGTTGGGATCATGAAGAGCAAGTTTAGCTCCATCTTTATTGCTATCCGAGTCGCTTGGTTCGGATTCCTCCCATCCGGCATACATGGCCTTCTTCTTCTTGTATTTCATGTACTTCTCCTTGAGCCTCGGGCAATCCTTAGCGATATGGCCCGGTTCATTGCATTCAAAGCATTTTCCTACACGAGAAGGAAATTTGTTGTTAGATCGTGGGTTAAATTTCTTGTTCATTTTTATGAGTCTAGAAATTCTTCTAGAGAGATGAGCCACTTCTCTAGAAAAATCAACTTCACTATCCGATGATGGAGATGAGTAATCACTAGCTCCTTTGAGAGCTATGGTCTTCAATTTTGGTGATGGCTCCTCAACTTCTCGTGAGGGCACTTCCTCCTTCTCCTTTCCCTTGAGCTTCTTCTCATGGACCTTGAGCTTTCCGATGAGCCCATCAAGAGGTAAAGTGGTAAGGTCATGAGCTTCTTCTATTGTCGTTGCCTTAGGTTCCCACATCGGAGTCAATGAACGAAGAATCTTATAGTTCGTCTCTTGAATAGTTAATTTCTTGTCAAGACCATACAATTCATTGATGATGTTAGTGAAGCGAGAAATCATAGCATCAATTGATTCATTTGGAAGCATTTGAAATAACTCATATTCATGCATAAGTCCACTAATCTTGGATTCTTTAACTTGTGGGGTTCCTTCATGTGTGATACACAATTTCACCCATATTTCGTATGCGGTTGCACACGTTAAAACTCTATTGTATTCATTTGGGGAAAGACCATAAATCAAGGCGTTCATAGCCTTAGCATTGAGATTAGCTTGGTGCCTCTCTCCATCGGTCATAGTCCCAACTTTGGACTTCTCTACGTATTTTTTCTCTATGAGTTCTAGGATGTCAAGGTCAATGCAACGAAGGTAAATTTTCATCCTAGCCTTCCAATAAGCAAAGTTACTACCGGTGAAGAGTGATGGTCTAGTGGTGGATTGTACCTCTAGCATATGCACATTCATTAAAGCCTCCATTAGATCTTTTCTCTAAGGTGATTAAACAAAAAACTAATATAGAGACCAAGCTCTGATATCTATTGTTAGACCCTAGAGGGGGGGTGATCAGGGTCAAGAGGCTATAATAGTGCAATAAAAATAAGATAAGCAAACCACAGATATTTGATGCAAACAAAACAGAGGAGAAAGGGTTAGGAATTGTTATCCTGTGACGCGCGATATGTTAACGAGGTTCGGTCCGCTGACCTACATCCCCGCTCCCCACTCTCGAGGAGAAATCCACTACACAATCCGGTTTGGAAGCCGAAACTTCGTCTACACAGCGATCCCCTCATGATCTCACACTACACAGATAGATCTACACAAGATCACACTCCCACACAGTTGATCTACACAAGATCACTCTCTCAAGATAGTAGAAATAGTGTGAGACTCTCTCTTTACAACGTCCCTATGGCAAAGAGAAAGAACACACTGAAGCTGGGAAGTGAACACACAAAAAACACAGCAGAAACAGGTTTGAAATTGAAACTCAGTAAAGCAGCGACTCTGGGTTTTTTGCAAAGGCTGGGACACTGAGGAAGAAGAAGAGATAGGGTTTAAATAGAGGAAACAGCTGTTTTAAACCCATCCCTTAATCCCCTAAAATCTGGAACAGAAACATCGCTGAGATCTGTACTGAGCGGCGCCACAAAAGGACACATTTTACCGTTTGAAAAAATACGACGGTCGACCGGCGGAAATATCGGTCGACCGACAGAAACGTTCGGTCGACCGACGAAAATTTCGATCGACCGCTATCCAACTCAAAACCGAGAAAAACTAGCAGAGACTTATCCGGTCGACCGGTGCGGTCGACCGAAGGAAGCTATCGGTCGACCGGTGCGGTCGACCGACAAACTCTCTGCTGCACAGTGAGGAATGAACATAGGTGCGGTCGACCGGTGCGGTCGACCGCATTCTGATACATCCCAAACACTGTTTTTGACTCAACTAAAATATTTGGAAAATATTTATTTGACCTCTGAAAATTATGAAACTTTGTAAAACGTTTTTAAAGCTAAAAACAAACTATTTGGAAAAGAAATTTTGCAGATAGGTCCTCATACTTTTAAAAGATAGTATTTTGTGAAAAACGTTTAAAAACATAAGTATGAAAACGTGTGTGTGATATCCCAATAGCTTCAAGTGACGTCAATAACTCTTTGTCTACATTCTAGCACTAGAGAGGAATAATAAAAGATAGCTAATATCCTCATATAGAATGCAATGCTTGAGTCTTGATATAGTTTGAATTTGATGAAGCTTCTATTTGAATTTGTTGTTCTTAAAATAACGTTGCTTCATCACTATGCCTCCACCTCCTTTGGATATCTTCGTTGTAGCGCATATTCCATCCAATCCTCCATAAATGGTACTAATAAGCTTGATACATGAGTTCACTATATTTGCACTCAAATAGCCATTAGTACCGATAATGGTGGTTGTAAAACATCATCAAAACAAAAGGGCTAACAAGTGGGAGCCGACAGCTTCTCTCCCAAAGCTGTAGTGTCGCAACCAAAAATCATCATCTCGATCAACAAGGAGGTCGAATACGAGTTCGACCAGGCAAAGTATGAAGAATACTTATCCTCATCTTCCAAATTATCCTCTCCTCACAGGAATAGGAGAGACTCCACAAGAAAGATTCGGGGGGCACTTGGATCTGAAGGTTCAAAACCAAGATACTCATCCCGCAGCGGCTCAAGGCACACCTTGCAAAGCCGAGGCCACTACTGAAAATGCGCCGATCTTATCCAAGAGAGTACGTCAAAGAAAACATCAGCGCCTCGCATGCCAATGGGCCAAAGCTTCCGAGCTAGTTGATGGGATCCGCTATGAAGCAGATCTGAAGTCTAGAAGACACCAACCGCCATGGCTGTAAGCGAGTGACTGTTTCAAATCAATGATGAATGAATGGGTCCCCGTTAAGAGGACACGTTCAACCCTTAAAGAACGGATCCAGAAACGCCGCACGTTACTTGCGCACGTAAGAATTCTGGTGCAAGAAGCCAAGAAATTATAAACAAACAATGTAGACAATAGACTGTCAAAACCACATCAAATCTAGAGGGAGATAAACTACTGTTGTGTTTTGTTTGATAAAGTTGGAATCTTTATTTTTTATTGTAAGAAGATCTTATAAAAAGATCAACTTTTCTTTTAGTTTGAACTTGTAATCAATAAATGGGGTAACAGGTTTGAAAGCAATGGAAAAGTAACTTTTGACGAAACCAAACTGGAGACCACAGTGGGAGCCGACAGGTTCTCTCCCGAAGCTGTAGTGTCGCAACCAAAGATCATCATCCCGATCAACGAGGAGGTCGAATACGAGTTCTACCAGGCAAAGTATGAAGAATACTTATCCTCATCTTCCAGATTATCCTCTCCTCGTAGGAATAGGAGAGACTCCACAAGAAAGATTCGGGGGCACTTGGATCTGAAGGTTCAAAACCAAGATACTCATCCCGTAGCGGCTCAAGGCACACCTTGCAAAGCCGAGGCCACTACTGAAAATGCGCCGACCTTATCCAAGAGATCGCGTCAAAGACGACGTCAGCGCCTCGCACGCCAATGTGCCAAAGCTTCTGATCTAGTTGATTGGATCCGCTATGAAGCGGATCTGAAGTCTAGAAGACATCAACCGCCATGGCTGTAAGCGAGCGACTGTTTCAAATCAATGATGAATGAATAGGTCCCTGTTAAGAGGACACGTTCAACCCTTGAAGAACGGATCCAGAAACGCCACGCGTTACTTGCGCACACAAGAATTCTGGTGCAAGAAGCCAAGAAATTACAACAAACGATGTAGACAATGACTGTCAAAACAGTGTCAAATCTGGAGACCGAAATCCAAAACAAGGCCCGAAAAAACCAAATTGTCGGCTGCTGGCTCAGCCAAGTCCGAGCCACCAAACGCTGGCTCGACCAAGGCCGAGCCACCAAGTGCTGGCCCGCGTCACCTCCAAGACAACCATCCCCCGTTTGTAGAAAATTCATCTCCCGCTATTGTTTTCGAGTCTCTGACAGCTCATGTTCCTGTTCTGATGACTTCCTCACCTTCGGTACAACCTCACAACAGCGTGGACTTGTCCTGATTCAAAGTGAAGATTATGGATCATCTTGGTCCTTAGCATAAAGATCAAGTCAAAGCTCCAAATGAACCCCGTATGGTTCGTCAAACTAGGGGTTGTACGCGATTCCCCAATAAGTCAAAGATCCCTCCTACGGAGAAAGTACCGATAACCACTCACCTCGGATTGCGAGTTAAAGTCCAAGAGCCTGTTGGGTCCTCACGCACACGAAGGTGTGTTTGCAAACGAACGACTTTTGAGAATGATGGCAGGGCGTTATACCCTCAAAGAGAGCTATGTTCGTCAGAAGACGACGACATTAGAATAGGAGAATTATGCCAGCACAAGATAGGTTGCTCCGATAATCATATCGACGAGTTCTACTATCAAGCTGGGGATACGAATAAATCTCGAAAGAGAAATACCCGGGAAACGGATTCTCTTTGTCCATGTACCAAACTTATCAAGGCGGTATTATCAGAGTGTAACTACTCCAAGACCGCCTCTCAAAGGATTTTGGTATTTAAAAGACTTTCTACAAAAACGCTGAGACACAAGTCAAGACATTTCCGTAAAAGGAAGCCGCCCGTTCAAGAACGTGAATTCTCAGATGTCATGATTAACATGACAGACAAAGAAAAATCCATGCGACGCTTCAATCCTGAACCTTTTCCACAAATATCCCAGCGATTGACTCGGCTACAAACCGGGGCTATCAGGCCTAGAGATTACAGGAGAATTCAGATAGGGCATTCCTCAGACGATGAAGCATCAACCGCAAACTCTGCGATCACTTCAGATGCCACCGTATCCAGCACGTGACAGATTCGAGAATCATTCATGATTACTACTGAACAGATGGCTCAACTCCTTCAAGAAGCTTTGGCTAAGCAGAAAGAGGATTTTAAAATTGAGAAGGATATGGCCATGCAATGGGTTAAAGATTTACATGCCCAACAACTCCAACAGTTGTCAAATCAACGTGGTGAATCTAGTCGTCGCCAGACTACCAATCAAGTAGATAGCGACTCACAAGTGGGGGAAATGTCAATACCAATATTCTACTTGAGGATAAAAATACTAAAGATGTCCTTAACACTGGGGGTGGTACCAATATCCCTCTCCAAAATCGCCAGAAGAAAGATGCAAGCGAAGACCTTAAGATGAAAGACCTTGAAAGCAAAATTAATGCTTTAATGTCTACTCAATAGGTAAAAAAGACTAGCAATTTGTGTCCCTACCCGAGAGAGTGGGACTCAATTCCATATTCGGTGAAGTTCAACTTAATCAACTTCACGCCGTTTGATAGGAGGGATTCGCCCACTTAGCATCTGATCTATTTCAAGTCCTACTTGGGCATGATCTCCGACAATGAAGCCTTAATGGTTTGGTCATTTGTTGGCACCCTTCGTGGGTCCACCTTTGATTGGTATCGCCATCTCAAGTCTGGAAGCATCAACAGCTGGGATGACCTGGAGAGCTCATTCCTCGGCAACTTCTTGGATGACGACGCCGAGATATCGATCAGAACACTCTTTGAAGAGAAACAAAAAGACGGAGAGCTCATTGAGAACTTTGTTAAGCGCTTTCGGAACAAGGAAATGAACTGCCGAGATCCGGTCACGGAGGAATTCATCCTCCAAACATGCCACGACAATCTTTTCTTAGAAGTGTTAAAAGTTATGGGAGTCGCACCGTCCAACACATGAAAAGAGTTGAAGATGCGCGGAGAGCAGGCTGAACGCTTCCTCCGAAGGAAGAAGGCCGAGAGGAGCCAACCGACGGCTAATCCTCCGAGCTTAAACTTCACCTCCCGTGGTAAGGGAAAGACACCTGTAGCTGCTGTTGACGTTAATCACACGTCACAACAGCAATCCCGGAGATAACAAAAAACTTTGGATCCGAGACTCCAAAAAGAGTACTCCTTTAAGGACGAAGACGTTCCAGCCATCTTCGAATCCCTCCTTGAAAACAACAAGATCAAGCTACCACCTATCACGAATCAGGAGGAAGCTAAAAATACTACGGATCCAAAGTACTGTACGTACCACAGGTTGCTTTGCTCTCAAGAATAGCATCCAAACCTTGGTTGAAGCCAACGTCATAACGCTGGGATAAGCCAGATGAGAACGACACCACTCCGAAGAGTATAAGACTATAAACTGCTTCTCGACACTCCGAAGAGTATAAGAGTATAAACTGCTCCTTCCTACACTCCGTCAAGTATAAGAGTATAAACTGCTCCTTCCTATACTCCGACAAGTATAAGAGTATAAACTGTTCCTTCCTACACTCCGAAAAGTATACAAGTATAAACTTCTTCTCAATACTCCAACAGGTATATGAGTCTAAACTGTTTCCTTTCTTTCACGGGAAGTTCCTAGAGAATCTTATATTCTTAAGGATAACCCGAACATGCGACTGAGGACAACGTACTCCTCAATGGACCTAGTTTTGCAAATAAAGCTGGGGGTAGATGATTCATGTAATGGGAAGTTCCCAGAAGAATGCTACATGTAATTCTCTTAGGAATAACCCGACCATTACGAATAAAGTGATAAACACTAAACCCCCATTATGATTTCTAAATGCTCTTTTGCTGAGATGAGATTCGATCACCTCGTTGGATCAATCTTCCCTCATAAAATTCCCATTGGTGTTTGACGACTCACAGTTTTCCACTACAAAATCGCCCACCGATCAGACTAATTAACGGTGGGACTACTAAATTCCTTTCAGTTAAATCCATTCTAACTTTCGATGTATCTATGCACTCAACATCCTTATTGTTAGAGTCCAAACATGGTACTCGGAATTTTAATGTCCTAATCCTTGACGAATTGTCAAACCCCTTCGTGTTAAGTTCTTATCACTTGACATCAAAAATTCCCATTGAGTAATTGGTACAAGTCAACACTCCCACTGTAATTTGTACTCCTACTCTCACTCCTATTTGGTCAAACCTTCCTATAGTTAGGGCCAAAGCCAAAATCTCCTCTCGATTCCGTCCACGAACATGAGGTCCACTTTCAAATCGAGCGATCAAACCTTCCTACAGTTAGAGTTGTCTCAAATCTCCCACTCGGTCAAACCTTCCTACAGTTAGGGCCACAACCAAAATTCCCTCTCGATTCCTTCCACGAACAAGAGGTCTACTTTTAAATCGAGTGATCAAACCTTCCTACAGTTAGGGTCACCTCAAAATCCCGCTTAGTCAAACCTTCCTACAGTTAGGGCTAAAATCACAATTCACTCTCGATAAATGAGAAACCCACCTTTAGTTCAGTAATCAAACCTTCCGACAATTAGGATTATTCGAATCTTTTCGATTCTCGGAGTGGAGATCCCACTCTTAGTTTCACCTTCTCGAATTCTGGAAGTGGAGATCCCACTTTAAGTTTTCTTTGGCAACTGAAGATAGAATATAAAATTTTTCCTCTTTAGCTTTGGGAGATAGAATATAAAATTCATCCTTTCCCGCATTTGGTTCGTCTTTACCTCAGAAGAAGACACCACTTTTCAAACTCCTAAAATCCGTGACTCACACGCATGGGGAATTTTATCCCGAATCCTGAGCAGGGATAAGTCAATGCCTAACACGCGTTGCCGGTTTAGTCTTTTACTGATTAAAAAAAGATAACAGAATACCAATCTAGGGTATTTTATCCTAAAGCCTAAGTAGGGATAAGTCAGCGCCTGACACGCATTGTCGGGTAGTCTATTTCCGTAAGAAAGACGAAGTCTACTTATTCAATATCGTAGAACTAAGAGAGTTGACTCTCTTAGCACAACGTCACATGCGGAACAGACTTAAACAATCCGCATGCAAGCCCGATTCAAACGGTAATCGGTAAAGGTACGTCAAACCCGTTGAAGGCTGAGGGTTTGCTAAAAACCTTAAAGTCTACGCCTAACACGCGTCTCCGTTTAGTCTTTTCACGTGAGAAAGACGAAGTCTACGTATTCAATATCATAGCACTAAAAGAGTTAACTCAATTAGCATAACGTTATATGCAAAACGGATTTAAACAAACCGTATGCTAGCCCGACTCAAACGGTAGTCGGTAAAGGCTCATCAAACCCGTTTATGACTGAGGGTTTGCCAAAAATCCTATAAATATGAGAGTCATTGATGCACCAACCCCCATTAGTTGGTCTCATGACTTGAGTATCCAACAAACTTCAGGACAAGATCCATACAAGCAGTTGAATCAGCTTTAACAGTTGGTCCTGCAGCCCGAAATATAGGACCGTCATGCTTCAATTAACGCTGGTCAACGCGTTGTGAGGAAAGTCAACGTCGATCGATGCAAAACCCTAAAGTTAACGCCGGTCAACGCGTTGCGATAAAAGTCACCGCCTGTCAAAGCGTCATCAAAATTCGCTAAAATAAGGATTAAAGAATGATGACAAGGAGTTCAATCATGTTCAGATATGAATTCCTGACGAAGATAGTTAGTTCAACGTCAACTCAACGAGATCAATCAACACGCGAGTTTCAATCTGAGACTTCGATAGCGGTCAGACGATAAACGCAGAACCGTAAGAACTTTATCTATTTGACAAAATGCTGAGTAGATTAAAGACTGAAGGAGTCAAGAGTTGAAGCTAATTACAGATCCTTTTACATCGACTGAAGGTTGAGCCTATCACATCCAAAGTATTTCAGGCTCTCCTATAAAAGAAACAAGACTGAAACACTTTAGAGGGGGTATCTGTAGGCGTTAAAATTGCCTATAACTTCCAAAACACAGTTCAAGACAACGAGAAGACGATAAACGTTTTCATCCGAGTCAAGGGGACTTATCCAACACCAGTAAGCGTACGAAGTGGATCAGTAAAATGTGCAAATCAGCGAAACGATGAACCGTACGCAAAACAAGTGAACTTGACGGGTCACGAATCGCTGAAGTATCAAAAAGATAAACAAAACACACCCGGAGGCTTGCGTAAGCGCGAGCCACCAAATGGTGACTCGCACAGTTCCGAGTCACCAATTTGTGACTCGCATAGTCCCGAGCCACCATGACTCTTTTTGACTCCCAAAACACGGATTTCGATGATTTTTAAGGATTCTTTCATCCTAGGACCTCCCCAACTATTTTGAGGCCATCGCTAAACGTGTTTAAGCAGTTATTAACTGTGAATAACATTTAAACATCAAATCTTATCCAAAAACACATCTCCAAAAGCCTATAAATAGAAGCCCAGGGTCTTCTTTCAAGAGGATCTGAAATTGAAGAGGCGAGGTGTTGTTAAATTGTCCAGCTAACCACGAATTTCAGAGGAGAATCATCAGATCTTGGCGAATACTTTCATAAAGAAACTCCTTCGAAAGGTTTGTGATTCTTTCCCCTTCTTTCCTCCGGATTAAACTTGGTTTTAATCTCGAGAAGAGCCACAATCTCGCTTGGTCGTGATTGTCGCTTCCGTAATTGTTTCTTTTGTGAAACAAGAGCGTAGTTATACTATCAATCGGGTTTGATCTGTGGTGGTCCACGGACTAACGCATCCCCGGCATAGGCAAAGATCCCATGTAAAGCAGCGGGAGATAAACTACTGTTGTGTTTTGTTTGATAAAGTTAGAATCTTTATTTTTCATTGTAAGAAGATCTTATAAAAAGATCAACTTTTCTTTCAGTTTGAACTTGTAATCGATAAACGGTGTAACAGGTTTAAAAGTAATGGAAAAAGCAACTTTTGACGAAACCAACTAGTACGTCGAGCGAAAAACCCAAACAAAAGCCCCCCATGCATATACCATATATTTCAAATGATTAGGAGCTAAGTGTTAATATCCTCATTCCAGCGCTAAGTGTAAATGCAACTATATAGATACCATACACTCAAACAATACCAAAGTTAACAATATACCTGCTCAAACAGGTATATGTAGTCACGACGCATATTCTCCTCACGCTCCCAAGAAGCATTCTCAGCTCCTTTCCAGTTCCACTGGACTTTAACCAAATGAATCACCTTATTTCTAAGTATCTTAGCCTCCCTGGTAAGAACGCGAACTGGAATCTCAATGGTGGTCAAATCAGCCTGAAGCTCTAAGTCTAATGCATCAAACACTCTATGCTGCTCCTCATCGTGTAAATGCTTCTTGAGCATCAAAACATGAAATACGTCGTGCATGCCCGATAACGATTCTGAAAGATCTAGATGATACGAGACGGCTCTAACACATTCCATAATCCAGAACGGACCAATATATCTTGGGCAAGCTTCCCCCGTCTGCCGAATCGCTGAACATCCTTCATATGTGACACCTTCAACAAAACATGATCTCCAACATTGAACTCTAAAGGTCGTCACCTTTGCTCTGCGTAGCACTTTTGCTGACTTTGGGAGGCAAGAATACACTCCTGACTTAATGCTACCTTCTCTGTAGCTTGTCTCATAAGCTCTGGCCCAAGCAATAAGCTGTCATCCGGCTCTGCCTAACAAATAGGGAATCTACAAGGCCTCCTGTACAATGATTCATAAGGAGCCATGCCTATAGTAGATTGATAACTATTATTATAGGCAAACTCAATCAATGGAATATGATCCTCCTAGCTATCCTGGACATCCATAACACATGCCCATAATATGTCCTCTAATGCTTGGTTAACTCTCTTCGTCTGACTATCTGTCTGTAGGTAGAATACACTACTGTAAGATAGCTAGCTGCCGAAAGAGTTTTGGAAACTCCTCTAGAAATGCGATGTGAAAACTGAGCCACAATTTGATACAATCGTCTCTGAAACTCCATGTAACCGAACTATCTCCTGGATGAAAATTCTCGCATAAGTCTACGTCGTATAAGTCATCTTAACTAGCAAGAAGTGTGTCGACTTCGTCAACCAATCAACTATCACCCAAATAGAATCATTCCCCTTGCTAGACCTCGACAATCCTATAATAAAATCCATCAAAATATCTGCCCACTTCTACTCTGGAATGGGAAAAGGTTGTAGGGTTCCTGTGGGTCTCTGATGTTCTGTCTTTACTTGCTGACAAGTAAAGCACTTAGCAACATACTCCACGATATCCCTACATCGGCAATCCTATAATAAAATCCATGAAAATAACTGCCCACTTCCACTATGGAATGGAAAAAGGTTGTAGGGTTTCTGCAGGTCTCTAATATTCTATCTTCACTTGCTGACAAGTAAAGTACTTAGCAGCATACTCTACGATATCCCTACGCATGCCGCTCCACCAAAAAATGCCTCTTCAGGTCCTTATATATTTTGGTTGTGCCTAGATGCACTTTGTACCTAGTGCGATGTGCCTCGTCAAATAACTACTTCTTCAACTACAGATTATCCGGCACCACTAGTCGGCCTTTCATTCGAAGACCTCCATCTGCTCTAATGGTCCAATCAGCTTTGAGCTCTTTGGAAATCTCCCCTTTTTGGGTTTGAATCCAAGAGTCTCCAAACTAGATGTTGACCACTCTATCAGTCCACAATGGCTACACGGCCAAAGCTCCCAAAAATGCACTGCTCTCACCAATCTCTGGTCTAAAATCATACTGGCTAAGGGTGAGAAGATCTCGAAACAACGAACACCACAAAGCTGCAAGCCCGTGACGACGCTTCCTACTCAACGCATCCGCAACTACGTTCGCTTTCCCGGGATGATATTGAAGTGCGAACTCGTAATCCTTAATGAACTCGACCCATCGTTGCTGCCTCTGGTTGAGTTCCTTCTAGGAGAAAAGATACTTCAGACTCTGATGGTCGGTGAATAATTCGAATTGGACTCTATAAAGGTAATGTCTCCATGTCTTTAGTGCGAAGACCACTGCTGCCAACTCCAAGTCATGTGTGGGATAGTTCTGCTCATGAGTCCTTAACTGCCGCAAGATGTAAGATACTACTCTTTGTGTCTGCATCAAAATGCCTCCTAGACCCGATAGCGATACATCTGTGTAGACAATAAAAATCCTATCACTGCTTGGGATGGTCAATATTGGTGTCATAGTCAACTTAGCCTTCAAAGTCTCAAAGACCTTCTGACACTCTGGGCCCCAAATAAACTAAACATCCTTCTTCGTAAGGCATGTCAGCGGGGTGGCAATCTTCAATAAATCCTGGATAAACTTCTTGTAATAGCCGGCTAGACACAAGAAGCTACTAATCTCTATAACGATCTTCGATGGCTCCCATTCAGGTACTACCTCTACTTTGGCTAGATCAATCATAATGCCTTCCTTGCTAATAACATAGTCCGAAAATCTAACCTCAAATAGTCAATACTCGCATTTGCTAAACTTAGCGTACAACTAGTGCTCCCGTAAAGTTTGCAATGCTATCCAAAGATGTTGCTCATGCTCGACCTCCGATTTTGAGTAAATAAGAATGTTGTCGATAAACACGATCACGAACTGGTCCAAGTATAGATGAAAAACCTGGTTTATCAAATTCATAAATACTGCGTGTGGATTGGTCAGCCTAAATGGCATGACAAGAACTTGAAAGACCCATATCGAGTCAGAAAGGTGGTTTTGGAAATATCCATCTCCCAAACCCATAACTGATGATAACCAGAACGAAAATCAATCTTTTGAGAAACACTACACTCTTTACAACTGGTTGAATAAGTCATCAATTCTTGGTAGTGGATACCTGTTCCGGATGATGATCTTATTTAACTCACGATAATCGATACACAAATGCATGTTGTCGTCCTTCTTCTTCACGAAGAGGACCGATACTCTCCACGGAGAGTGACTCTGGTGAATAAAACCCTAAGACAATAGCTTATCTAGCTGAATCTGTAGCTCTCTCATCTCAGCAGGTGTCATACGATAAGGTGCACGGAAGATCGGTGCTGTGACCGGCTGCAACTCGATGTAGAACTCAACCTCTCTCACTAAGATGACTCTAGTCTTGCTCAAATCTGCACCCTAATCTCGAAACCACACCCCATTGATGTATGCCATAAATCAATCCGCAAACTGGTTGCCCTGTGAGGTCGCTATAACTAACTTGGTCCCATCAAACGCTCGCAAGCTGATTGTTTTTACAAAACAGTTGATACTGACATGATAGGAGAATAGACAATCCATACCGAGAATCACATCGAACTCGGACATACATAGGACGATCAAATCGACCACGAACTCGGACTCATCTAAGTTGATCACACATCTCCTACTAACGCTCTCTAGAAGCGACACATCATCTAGAGGGGTGGAAACTGACAAAGGACTATCTAGAGGTTTTGCTACAAGCTAAAGTCTATGCATGAAAGCATATGATATGAAAGAATGTGAAGCTCCTGAATCAAAACGAATACGGGCTAAGAAGGTGTTCACACGTACCTTCTACAACGGCCCTACTCGCACCATGATCACGTGGTATGACTGCATAAACTCTACCTGAAGCTGCAGACTGTTATGCTAAAGGCTCTATAGTGTACGTGACAATCTATCCCTGAGGAATCTCCTACATCTTCTTTCCACTTATGGGCTGTAAGTGAATCTGATGATCCCTAGAACTTTGGTGCCCTCATCTTTTGGTATCTCTCCACCAAACAGAGCTAAGCCACCTGCTCTACAGCCCTACCGATAGCTGGATGTGGTGTAACTCCTGGTGTAACTGATAATCACATTTTATTACAGTTTTATACCCTCATTATCTATTTTATATGAATAAATATACCACTAATAATTGTTTTTATCTTTTAATTGCAGGTTAATGAAGAATAAATCTCTCAATAAAAACCCGTTGATTAAATGAAGAAATGAAGCAAAGAAGCCCATTGAAAAATCAATTTTCAAATTATCCAAAAGCCCAAAAGAAGAAAAATATCCAAGCCCAAAAGTCAAGCAAAGCCAAAGTCCAAAGCCCAAAAACAAAACAACAAGGGATTCTGGTATCGATACACTGGGCATCGATGCCAGCATTGATGGGGGCATCGATGCCCGCATCGATGCCTGTATCGATGCCAGCATCGATACCCCTATCGATGCTGGTATCGATACACTGGGCAGTTTGTTACGAATCAAAGGCTAAAAATTAATGTTTTTGGATAAGATTTCGATCCAATGGCTCTCATTCACTGATGTTTACTATAAATAGGGGTAAAGAGTGAGGGGTTAGAGGTGTAAAAAATTTTATAACTCTATTTGAAGAGGAGGGCTACTCTTAATTGAGAAAGCCTTTCAAAAATTGTAACTTTTGTTGTAATTAATAATAAAAATTTTTTCTCCACTTCAAATCTTCTTCTCTTTGTTGAATGATGATGATGGGGATGAAGAAAAGTTTGAAGGTTTGCTTTTCTTTTATTTTCTCTTTTATTTTTTTAGTAATTTCTTTATTATTGCTTATTAGTTAGATTTACATTCATGCTTGTAGTGTAGATTTATTTTCTTATTTTTTATTTCTTTTTGCACTTTATTTTGTAGAGTAGATTTATTTTTTTACATTTAATTTTTGCAATTTATTTTGTAGTTTAGATTTTTATTCTTTGTAGTTAGATTTATTTCTTGTTCATAGTTTAGATTTTTATTTTATTTTTCTTTTTGTAATTAGTTCTTTTTCTTCTTGCTTTTATTTCTTAAGATGTGAATTTAATTCTTGTAGGAATCTTAGAATTGTATGAAACTAGTCTAATTTCCTTTATATTATATGAATTAATCTCTTTCACTTAAAATATTCATGTTTAGGATAATCAACTAGAGAACTAATCGGTAGAAGAAGAATTTGATAATCTATGCTTATCTTAAATGGTTTGATAGGTTATGCTTATGAATTCTAGGATTATTATCTTGTTGTTGTTCTTATCATGAATAGTAATTTTGACTTAGATGATAATTTGATAGGTTACACTTTCCTTAAATGGTTTGATAATCTATGCTTAATAAATCTAAGTTGAAATATGATAAAAAGAGAATAGTTTGTATTTTGTAATTGAAATTAGCTAGTGGATTATATTCTAAATTTTTTACCTCTTTTGAATCCTCCATCTTGACTTTCTTAAATTTTCTTTTTATTATTGGTTTTATTTCTTGATTTTATTCATTCTTCTTTCTTGCCTTGTGATTTCATTTATTCTTTGATTCTTCCTTCTCTCCTATATAAATTTAATTTGTTATCTCTTGCATATATTCACAACAATCACTCATCGCAATCACACTTATTCTTTAATCCTATTTTGTCACGCACAATATAAGAACCTATTCTAATAATCTCTTAAAATCACCTTCCTCGTGGGATCGATAACTTTTTATACTATAACTTGATCAATTGTGCACTTGCAATTTTGGTACATAATTATGCCGCATCAAGTTTTTGGCGCCGTTGCCGGGGAATGGTGTTTAAATAGGATTTTATTATTTTGGTTCTTTAACTTGTGTGTTTTCTTGTGAAGGAACCGCTTGGAGCTTGAAAGTCTTGGATTGAAGATCAAGAATTTAGAGAATTGCTTTCGGGTAAGTCCTCTTTCTAGTTTTCAATTCCACCCTTTTTAGTTAGCTTCACAATTAGAGACAATTAGGATTTAGAAAAAACAAAAAGATTTTATTTTTGTTGACCATAATAAAATCCACCTTTCACTTGGACATTAACTAACAAGATAATAAATTCAAACAAGAGCTCTCTTCTCACATTTGATTGTTGTTGACCATAATTAAAAAAAACAATTTTCTTTTTATCATCCTTTTTAGTCGTTTTTAATTTCTAGGGTTGCATTTCATATAGTGTAGGAATTCACCAAAGTGATTGTAGCACTTGATTTGGCACATACTTAAAACATTCTTAAGGGCAAAACCCCAATCAAGATAAGGTAAGGGATTTCATCACCCTTTCCTTAGCCCACAAATCACTAATTCCTTACTTCATAAACCCAAACCTTCTAAAACTCATTAGAAGTTGGCCCCTAAGGATTCGAGCTCAATAAGGAACAAGAAATCCTTAAGTGAACCGGTTTAAGTTTTCTCAAATTAGTTGGTGTCTAAGGCAAGGTTTAGGGATTGTGTAAAGCGCTCCGTAAAGAAAGAGGTACTTAATTGATCTTTGATTACCCTCTAGTACTATCCTTACCTGGCTAACTACCTGGTAAAACTTTAATCTTTTCACTGTAGGAGTTCTTGGTTAGGAGCTGGTCTAGTTGAGTTAGGCTAAACCCTAGAATTAGAGTGATTAAAAAGTGATTGATTTGATTTGGTTAGTTAGGATTTTTCTTTTTCTTTATCTTTTCATATAAAAAAACTAATTTTCTTTCTTTCCTTATAAAAAAAATTGTTTTGGTGTATGCAAACTTAGATTCGGGATAATTCTCATCGTTTAATCCGTGTTGAACCAATCCAAGAAATGGCAAATCAACCCGTCCTTCAGGATATGTGTTACCCCACCAGAAATGCAATTCCATCTTGCATAAGACTCCCCGAAGTAAATGGAGCAAATTTTGAGCTTAGACCGCATTACATAAACATGCTTCCCAAATTCCTAGGTAATGAAACAGAAGATGCATATATTTTTATCTCGGAATTTGAGGAAGTGTGTATTATGATTAAAATAAGAGAATTAACCAAAGATGTAATTAAGCTCAGATTTATTCCATTTGCCCTTAAGGACAAAGCTAAAAAATGGTTGTACATCCTACCGACAAATTCCATCTCAACTTGGGAGGAATTTGTCACCGTTTTTCTTAAGAAATTTTTTCCTATTCACAAAACGGTAAAGCTTAGGAACAGCATTCAAAACTTCAAAATTGTCTCGGGAGAGCCATTCTGGAAATATTTCGACCGATTCAAAGATCTTTTAATCCAATGTCCTTATCATGGTCTAGAAAAATGGCGATTGTGCCAAATCATATATAAAGGATTGGACTATTCTTTAAAAATATCTTTAGAATCGATGTTTCAAAGAGATTTTATGAGGAAAAATGCAGATGAAGCTTGGAAATTTCTAGAGAGTTTATCCGAAAAAATAATGCAGTGGGAACACTGTGATGATAGGGTTTCATTGGTTCCCCAGTCTAAGTCTAGTGGTCTTTCTCTGGAGTTAAACATTGCTTCTGAAGCAAAGATGGTGATGATTCTGCGGAGGTTAGAAGCCTTAGAAGTTAAGGAACGAGCTCCAGCTCAAATCAATCATATTTCTGCCCCGGGATGTCATAACTGTTAGTCTTCTACCCATGTTTCAGAGGAATGCCCTCTCCTAGGAAACAACCCTGCTTTAGAACAGATGAACGCTGCATTTCAGCACCCTAGAAATGATCCATTTTTTCCAACGTACAATCCAGGTTGGAGAAATCATCCCAACTTTGTTTGGAACCAAGGAAATTCTCATGGAAACCAAAACTTCATTCCTGCGTTGAACCAACAATTCCCTAGGGGAAACACTATCCCGTTCAATGCACCGAATAATTTTTCTAACCCACCTTTTCCAAACCAACATCCTAATCCTCACCAGCCTACAAATCCTTCAAATTCTGATCATGACAAATGTGTAAGTGTCTTAGAAAAGGGTTTAGAAGCTATGATCAAAGCTTCTACACAAACTACCAATATGTTGACCCAATCATCCACCACTCTAAATTCATTCATGCAAACCACCGACCAAGTGCTCAACTCAAACACTCAAGCCATAGCCCGATTAGAAACCCAACTTGGGCAATTAGCCACTGCCGTGAGTGAGAGAGAGAAAGGAAAATTTCCAAGTCAACCTGTTGGAAACCCTAAAGACACTGGATCCAGTTCCAACAATCCAGCTCAATTGAATGCAATTCACACTCTGAGATCAGGGAAACAAATAAACAATCAATTTAGAATGCCACCGGATCAAACCCCTTCTCCCATCCAACACACTCCTTCTAACGAAGCAATTCCTTCTGATGACCAAAACGCTGAACTTGAGATTGAGCCTGATCTAGATAGGTATAGGCCCGTTAGCCCCTTTCCAGATAGACTCAAACCTAGGAAAAACTCCTCGCAGGTTGAGAAAATCCTAGAAACGTTTAAACAGGTCAAGATCAACATCCCTCTCCTGGATGCAATCGAACAAATCCCTTCTTATGCAAAGTTCTTGAAGGACTTATGCACTAAGAAAAGCCAATGTCCCCAAGAAAGTCTTCTTAGCTGCCAACCTCAGTGAAATTTTTTCAAAACCCATACCTTTGAAATACAAGGACCCTGGTTGTCCCACAATTCCATGCGTCATAGGTAACACTCACATTGATAAGGCACTTCTAGACTTGGGAGCTAGCGTTAACCTCCTTCCTTATTCAATCTATCAACAGCTAGGTGTAGGAGAACTTAAACAGACAAGATGCACTCTATAGTTAGCTGATAGATCTGTAAAAATTCCCAAAGGAGAGGTAGAGGATGTTCTGATCAAAGTTGGAGAGTTTATTTTCTCTGTTGATTTTATTATCTTGGAAATGCAGCCCGTTTTTAATCTTAAAAGTCAAATCCTCGTCATTCTAGGAAGACCGTTCTTAGCCACCTCAAATGCTTTGATAAATTGTAGAACCGATCAGATGAAACTATCTTTTGGGAATATGACTGTTGATCTTAATATCTTCAACTTAGGGAGACAGCCTAGTGATTCATCTGATGAACCCATGGAAGTGAATTTTATTCAGGGAATATCCAGTGAACAACAAGAGGGAGAGTGTGAGTCTGATTCAAATGCATCTGATTTAATGATTGAGGAGCTTTCTGATGACGAACTAGAGATAGAACCGCTGGTCAATCATGTTTCTACTGTTAGCTGGCAACGAGAACCTTTGGAGATAGAACCCTGAATCCAGCTTCGCCCATCTGTGGAGGAACCTCCTAAGTTAGAGCTCAAACCTCTACCTAAAAATCTAGAGTATGCCTACTTAGGGGAGAACGAATCTTTACCAGTTATCATCTCTTCTGATTTGACTACCGGTCAAAAGGAAGCTCTCTTAGATGTTTTAAGAGAGAATAGGGAAGCCATTGGATGGACCATGGCTGATATCAAAGGGATTAGTCTAACCATTATTCAACATCGAATCCATTTGATAGATGATACCAAACCTACTAGAGATCCTCAACGTAGGTTAAACCCAGTGATGAAAGAAGTCGTTAGGAAAGACATTCTGAAATGTCTCGATCATGGGATCATTTATCCCATTTCTGATAGTTCATGGGTGAGTCCGGTCCAAGTTGTTCCTAAGAAATCTGGGATCATCGTGATCCAAAATGAGGCTAATGAGCTGATTCCCACTCGAATCCAAACTGGATGGCGAGTCTGTATTGACTACCGAAAACTCAACTTAGCCACTTGGAAAGATCACTTCCCTCTTCCTTTCATTGACCAAATGTTAGAGCGTTTAGCAGGGCACGAGTTCTATTGTTTCCTGGATGGATATTCAGGTTACAATCAAATCCCTATTGCTCCCGAAGATCAGGAGAAAACCACCTTCACTTGCCCGTATGGAACATTCGCATATCGACGCATGCCTTTTGGACTGTGTAATGCACCGGCCACATTCTAACATTGCATGATCAGTATTTTTTCCGACATGGTAGAACGATTTCTCAAAATTTTCATGGACGACTTTTCCATCTTTGGTGACACATTTTCCCAATGTTTACATCATCTTAAATTGGTCCTAGAACGGTGTAGTGAGAAAAATCTGACTCTCAATTGGGAGAAATATCATTTCATGGTCAAACAAGGCATTGTCTTAGGACATGTAGTTTCTAATAGGGGAATTGAAGTGGACAAAGCTAAGGTAGATCTCATTTCTAATCTCCCTCCTCCAAAAACTATCAAAGATGTCAGATCATTTCTTGGTCATGCTGGTTTTTACCGACGTTTCATCAAGGATTTCAGCAAAATTGCTAGACCCTTGACTAATCTCTTAGCCAAGGATACATCATTTGTTTTCTCCCCCGACTGCCTCAAATCTTTCGAATATCTGAAAAAGGAGCTAACCACAGCTCCTATCATTCATACACCAGACTGGACCTTACCATTCGAACTAATGTGTGATGCATCTGATTCTGCGATTGGAGCTGTTTTAGGACAACGGTTTGATGGAAAACCGAATGTTATCTACTACGCCAGTAGGACTCTGAATGATGTCCAGCAAAATTACTCTGTCAAAGAAAAAGAGTTTTTAGCTGTAGTCTTTGCCTTAGAAAAATTCAGGTCCTACCTCATCGGTTCCTTAACCAAAGTTTTCACAGATCATGCCGCACTAAAGTATCTTTTGACCAAAAAGGATGCTAAAGCACGGCTCATTAGATGGATTCTCCTTCTTCAAGAGTTTGACATCCAAATTCTTGACAGAAGGGGAACAGAGAACCCCGTAGCAGATCACCTTTCTCGATTACTGAACGCACCAACATCAACCGTTCCGATCAATGAGAATTTCCCTGATGAACAACTCCTACAAATCTAATCTGTCCTATGGTTCCCTGACATTGTGAACTACATAGTCATGAACCAGATCCCTTCTCATTGGTCCAAACAGGATAGATCCCGTTTTCTCTCCCAAGTAAAATACTTTTACTGGGATGATCCATATCTGTTCAAATACTATCCTGATCAGATCTTTAGGAGGTGTGTTCCTACTGAAGAAACTAGGAGTGTTCTATCCTTTTGTCATGAGCAAGCCTGTGGGGGCCACTTTGGCCCGAGAAAAACAGCTAAAAATGTTCTCCAATCTAGGCTGTATTGGCCCACTCTCTTCAAGGATTCATTCGAGTTTTGCAAAACCTGTAACCGCTGTCAGCTTTTAGGGAAGGTGACTAGGAGAAATATGATGCCCTTACAGCCCATCTTATCCGTTAAACTTTTTGATCTGTTGGGTATCGATTTCATGGGACCATTTCCAAATTCCTTTGGAAATGTTTACATTCTAGTAGCCGTTGAATACATGTCAAAATGGGTTGAGGCGGTACCTTGCAAAACTAATGAGAACAAGGTCGTTGTCAAGTTTTTGAAAGAGAACATTTTTGCACGGTTTGGAGTACCCCGAGCGATCATCAGTGACAATGGTATACATTTTTGTAATCGTTCTTTTGAAGCTTTGATGAGGAAATATTCAATCACACACAAATTGTCAACTCCTTATCACCCCCAAACCAGTGGACAAGTAGAGGTCACAAACAGACAGATCAAACAAATCTTAGAAAAAACAGTTAATCATAACAGAAAAGATTGGTCTGTAAAATTATGTGATGCTCTGTTGACATATAGAACAGCTTTCAAGGCCAATTTGGGGATGTCACCATACAGACTAGTGTTTGGAAAGCTTGTCACTTACCAGTGGAGTTGGAGCATCGAGCAATGTGGGCGATAAAATAGTTAAATTTTAATTCAGACTCGGCAGGTAAGAACAGATTGCTCCAAATAAATGAGTTGGAAGAAATTAGAAATGATGCATACATAAACTCAAAAATTTACAAAGAGAAAACCAAGATTTTTCATGACAAATCAATTTTACGAAAAAATTTCTCTCCAGGACAGAAAGTTTTATTGTACAATTCAAAATTATATCTTTTTCCTAGAAAATTGAGATCAAGATGGACAGGTCCATTTATTATAAAACAAGTTTTCTCACATGGGGCTGTCGAGATAGAAAATCCTAAAAATGGTAACATTTTTAAAATAAATGGTCAACGTCTGAAACCATTTTTAGAATTTTCTACGCTCGGAGAGGAAGAGGTGTTGGTTCTTCATGAACCTCATTATCTGTTAAAAAAAAGAAAAAAACTAATTTTTCTTTTGTTTCATTAAAAAAACATAACAAAA
>BQKN01064413.1:220510-255426 GCA_022839385.1 Asparagus kiusianus | reverse complement strand
AGAAAAAAAAAAGAAAAAGCCGTGTTTGGGCCGGCTGGCCCAAAAGCTATCGGTGGAGGCATCGATACCTCCACCCAGCTACCTCAAAAACCGCAGCCCCCCTTCTTCTTCTCCCTTTTGTTTTCTTCTTTCCATCTCCCCAAATCCAAACCCGAAAAACTTTCCCAAAACCAACCCGAAAAAAAAACCCATCGGATCAAGAGCATTTTGGAATTCTAGGGCTTTTTCCTCATCTCCCCAAGGTATGATTTCTAAACTTGATCTTGTAATTTCAATTTTTGAATTCATGGATGATGTGGTGATTAAATCATGAATAATTTTGGATTATTTTGGATGATGTGGTGATTACAAGTGATCAATTCAACATATTGAGGGTTTAATTTGGGGATTTGGCAAAAATTTGGGGATTTTGTCCAAAAATCCGAAAATTAGGGAGGGGGTTTTTGCAAATCCAAAAATTTCTTAGGGAATTGAGGATATCTTGTACAAAAATATGAAAAAATAGAAATTTTTTTGGGGGTGTTTTGTGCAAAACCAAAAATATATTTAGGGTGTTTTATACAAACCCAAAAATTGTTGGGTGTTTTTATGCAAAAACATAAAATCTTTACGCATTCAATTGGGTATTTGTTTCAAATTGAGAATAAGATATGGAAAAAAAATTTGGTGTTTTATGCAAATCCAAATTTCTTGGGGGGTTCATGAAAAATACGAAATTAGACTTTGGGATGTTTTGTGCGAAACCAAAAACTTTCAGACCTCCAACTTGGGTGCATAACGATTGATTTACAAATTTGAATTTGGGGGTGCTTTAAGCAACTTGAATTTAGGGTGTTTTGTGCAAATATGAGTAATTGGTCAAATAAAAGTTTAATTGGATACTTCTCACATTCGGATATTTGTATTGGATGTTTTATTCAACAATTGTATAATTGTCATATCAACATGTATGTTTCATCGATCAAGTTATCAAAATTTTAACATTTTTGGTTCTCAAAGAATAATTTTGAGGGAATTTATTGTCAAAGGAAATTCTGATAACTTGAAATTAACTCATGTTGAACAATTTGTAGCTAAATTCTTAAAAAAAATAATAAAAATAATAAAAATAAAGATATATATATTGGAATTTTATTATTAAATTTCTTTTCTTTTCTTTTCTTTCTTTTTCTGTAGATGCCCCCCAGAAAGAAATCTCGAGCGAGTTCATCATCTTCTGATCCATCTGATACTGACATAGATAGACCCACTATTTTAGCCAAAATTGTGGGTCTTAACATTCATTTTGAGAGGGGATTTCAGTTGAGTGCATTACATACATATCATTCCACAGTCACCATGTTAACTGCGGTAGGTCTTAGTAGCATGATGACTAAACCTTTAGAAAAAGCTAACATTTCATTAGTGCATGAGTTCTACTCTGGATGGGAGATTGATCCAGATAGAGAATATTCAGCTTTTTCTATCGTGAGGGGTGTTAGGGTTATCTTTGATCTTTCCACTATTCGTGCTACCCTTGACCTTGCAGAACCACCCACTGATGTACCAGATTACTTCCATTTAGCCTCCACTTTACAGCCTGATACACCAGAATACAATAACATGTCTGCAACCTTGTGTGGGAGGATTTTTACATCTAGTTTCGGTTTAGGAAATCTCAAACCAGAATATAGATTACTTAATCTTTTCCTGAACTTTGATTTGAAACCCACATCTGCATACTCTGTCATCACCCCACACGATATTCTCCTTCTCTTTTGGATAGCCACTGGTCAGTGATTTGATATAGCGAGGATTATATTTGTATGGATGCGCTCATTAGTAGAGAATGTGTTAGATTGGGTCAGGACACAGTCTGCATCACGTACTCAGCTCATTTACCCCTATTTCATCACTAGACTCTGCAATAGATTTCACATTCCAGTATTCGCAGAGGATAGGTTAGAAGCAGGGAAGGGGTTACTAAATGATCAGACTGTGAGGAGGAGCATTTCAGGACGAGATCAGTCCGGTCCTTCAGGTAGAGAGCCTCCTCAGCACCATCCAGCTACACAGGATCCTATTCGAGAGGAGATGGACAGAATGCGGAGTCGCATGGATAGGATGCAGATATTGATACACAGGATACAGCGACAGATACACGAGATGCATGGTCAACTGAGCTACTCCACCGAGACCATGGCATATTTGGCGAGAGGATGGCAGGGAGAACATGGAGATACAGATGGACCTCCACCTGAGCTTCATAGTTTTATCACACCATTTCAGCCAGATGATTTTCCAGGAGAGGATGAGGCAGGACCGAGTTTAGCAGCTGCCGCTAATGATGTGGATGACGATATATCAGGAGATGAGCAGTGAGGGATGTTCTTTTTATTTTTACCTAGTCTTTGATTTTTATTTCGGCATGTACTTATTAAACTATGATATTCTGGATAGTATTTGCCTTGAGGACACTGCAAAGTCTGGGTATGGGGGTGTAGCTAGTTAGCCTTTGTTTATATTTTGCTAGTTAGTGTTTTGTTTCAGTATTTTTTTTCTTTCTTTCAAAAAAAAATTTGTCACTTGCCAAATTAATAGAGTTAAGTAATAATTGATCTAATTGATAGATTTTAACTTTTCTAACTCCTAGTTAGTGACATACTCAAGTTCACCTTTTATGATAACTCCAAATAAAGTTCTTAAGAAATAATTTTTCAAGTAGTATACTTTACTTAAGTCTTACCTTAGATTTTTAATTAAAAATAATGAAATTTTTTGCATGCTTAACTTAGAGTTGAAAATATTTTTTTTTAAGTTATCTTGATTTACACATTTTTTCAGATTATATATACTTACACATATATATTTAAAAATTTAACCTTATAAAAGAAGAGTGCGAAAAATGGGCACAAAATAAATAAAAAAAACTCTTAAATTCAAGGTGATTCTATCTTATAAAGCCTAAGTTGACTAAGTAATTAAGCGGACAAATTTTCAAAATCAACCTTTTTAGTATTTTAAATAGCAAAATCGACCTAATCTCATTTTATTCAGCAAAACCGACCCTTTTCTTATGAAAAGGGTCAGTTTTGCTGAAAGTAGGTTTTTATGACATACACGGGACTGCTAGTCCCGTGTATTTCAAAATACACAGGACTAGCAGTCCTGTGCACATTACAGAGAGCTACAAAATACTGGGCACAATGAAATGGGACTAGCAGTCCCGTGCACTTTACAAAGAGCTACGAACGAAGTGCACGGGACTGCTAGTCTCGTACACTTCCTGGGCACAATGAAATACACGGGACTAGCAGTCCCGTGTATTTCCTGCACATAATGTGCATGTATTTCTGCTGCGGGAAAATTCCCTGTACAAACTCATTTCAAATGCAACAATCATAAATTACACCATTGCATAAACACATATATCAATTCCCTATACAAACTCATATGTTAATTCCCTGTATAAACACATATATCAAATCTGAGAATCATAAAATACACCACAAACTTACGAATCCAAATCCAACAAATCACGCCACAAACCCACTTACAAATCTAATAAGTCACACCACAGTCTCCGCTACAAATCCAAAAACCATCTATTATCCTGAAATACGTTTGTAATGTACATATCAAAATAGGATTGTAATTTATATAATAATACCGATTAGCTTATATACATCCAAGAACTCTTCTCCTCCTCCTTTGTCTTCGGCCTCCTCCATCCCGACCTTCGATGAGTTCATGATCCGGTTGTGTTTGTGGTTGTGACGGCCCAGCTCCGTCGTCAACACGTTGGGAAGACCCAGCTTCATTGTCGTTTCTGCGTCGTCCTCATCTTTGTCGTGGTTGACGTGTGTATACTAATTGTGGTACCTCTCGTCCATCATGAAGGTCTTCATGAGTTCGATGTAAGGCTTGGTGAAGCCTCTGCATTATCGACTGATATATTGATGCATGTTTCTGTGCTTCGGGATATGTACCTGCGAGAGATAATTCAAAAAAATACGAAATGCAAAAATTACTGTAAAATTCAAATTATAATATGTAAATTTTATAGTTAATTCTATATTACCTGCTCGAGCCAATTCCAAGCCATGATTTGCAATGGTTTGAACATCATCTATTGCTGATACCTGCAAATTTTTAAAAAAACATAATTTAGCAATATTGAAAAATACTAATAAAAATGAATAAATTTGAAAATACTTACTAATTCTTTCTCATCTATACCCCGAGGCACATATCTTCTTTGCAACTCAACCGGGGATGTGGTCGCATGGAGTATCCATTTTCTAGTTATCCTCCAATACCATGTGTAGTAATCTGATTCCTAGGGAGTTGGCTCGATTTGCTCAACAATACAAAAATGTCTATCATTCCATCTGTGTATATAATTTTGATGCTCAGCTGCCCAGTCCTTTTGTTGGCCTCCTTTCTTCGCCTTTCTCTCTATTTTTTCAACAAATTGCGGAACATGTTGTGCAAGACTAAATTGTCGAAGCACGTGGTCCGGTACATGCATTTCTACTATCTCGAAACATATTAGAGGAACTCTGGCTCTCCATATAACTGGGTATTCTGTGCATATCAGGGGTAGATGATCGAGAAATAGGGTGTAGGGCTCCCATTCCATCTACAGAGTATTACATATAATTGTTGCATATCATTAAAACGAAAGTTGATATATAGAAGAAAAAACTCATTTTTATAGAAATGATACTTGAAAAATCTTCATGCGGTCAAGCTCATTTCGGTAGAAATCTAACTGTCTAGCCGGGGTCTCGTCAAAACATTTTTGGACATTCCATCTGTGTTAGTTTCAAAATTCAGTACCAAATGAATAACTACAATTATATTTACTACGTTAAAAAATGTAATACCTACATCCTAGTGGAATTTGTCCGTCTAATTGTAAATTCACGCATAGTCTCGGCTTCAAATGCAGCCTCTCCCATGCCCATACTTGTAGTAAGCTGAGACACCCTTTGAGATCACTATTTTTCATGAATGCAACCTTAGACATCTCTCTATATAGGTACGCCAAAACCGTACTACCCCACGATAACGCACCACACGTGTCCAAGTCCCCGATAAGTGGTAACCACCTAGCATTTTCACAACATTTCAAGTTATCAAAATAAGCTAAATCAACAGACATAATTGTAAATACTGATAAAAATGATACCTGGCATGCACTTTATCTTTACTCGAATCTGGAAATAATATTAAACCGATCATGTGCATAATGTATGCACGTGCATGTTGCTCAATCAATATTAACGGCGCATCAAAAGGCAATGGCACCGAGAAGGTCTCTTTTAGCCACTTCAATTTAATATTTCCTCCAGGCATTGACTCTGGAGCTACACCTAACAACTCCTCACACCTGTCCGGCCAAAAATGTCTATCACTGCCGATAACGCACGGACCATCTATGCGGAGATCAAGTATCATAGCTACATCCTGTAGCGTAATAGTAGACTCTCCCATTCGAAAGTGGAAAGTGTTGGTCTCCGGCCTCCACCTATCTATCAAATCGGTGAGTAGGTGCCAATCGAGCCTCATCCAACGAAGCTTTGAACATGTCAAGAAGCAGGCCCGTCCTACAGCTGCTATTATGCGCTCATCCTCTTAATGCCAACGGCTATGGCTAAGGCTATGATCAACCATAACAATATCCGGGCCTCTCTGTAAAGCAAATGAATATATAAGAATACAATATTATAAGAATGCAATATTAAAATTATAAGAAACTTAGTTACCTCTGTAAAGGATATAACATGTGAACGGTGTCAAGGCTGGTCATATAGGACCTCATCACTAATCGGTCCAGGCTCCATGGTGTATATACCTGCACATACAATTATAACATATCAATAACCGATCCACGACTAATTATATTGTCTACATTAAAATAAATCACAATTTGAATATGTCAATTATTACCAATTAATTGCTATCTATTGAGTCTAGCTGGACAACGAGGTCGAGTATGTCCCGATTGTTTGCAAAGACTATATTTTTTATGCTTGACAATTCCTTCTCGTCCTTGATCCATGGTTCCCCTAATTCGTACAGATCATGGTCGACCTGCTTGTCTCTTGTATTGAGGTGGAATTAGTCGTGGTCCAGTATATTAGGGCCAATACCGACTATCATCGGGTGGATGAAAACTCTCATTGTATGTCTTTCGGTAATGAATTGTTGAATACCATGGTGAACAATACTGATTATATGGAATTCTCGCACCACCCGGCTGATTGGAGGAAGCCGCAAGAACATGTGCACAAGGTATTTTTTGAAGTTGTGGTATGTTACATGTGCAAGTGCAATCAACATCAAACAGTTTAACGGTGTAGATACCGTCATAATCCTGTACCTGCCATTCATTATCATTGAATACAGTAATTTGATATAATCTTGCCGCCTCAATTCTTCTATGCAAAATAGACTCATTCTTTGGTGTGTAACGCGTTGTCCAGTCTACACCGTCCTCACGCCTTTTGTTGAAGTATGAGTTTAGCCTATAGAACGTTCTTGCAACCAATGATTGTATTAGCATAGCTCGTGCTCCTTTAAGAACGCCGTTAAAGCTCTCGGAGCAATTAGTTGTCATCATGCAAAACCGCACACCCTCATCCTTACATAATGCCCATCGATGCTCGAATTGAGGCTTCAAGTTATGTTCAATCCAATTATGTGCATCTAATGACAAAGACTTGATCTTCTCTCTACAATGTTCATACACTAATGTATCGGTTGCAGACCCAGCTTGCCACAAAAGATTTTGCAAATTAATCTCACCGTGTTTTTTCTTGAAATTATCTCTTATATGCCTCAAACAATATCGATGGTAATATGGTGCACCAAAACCCTCATGTAATGCCCTTATAATTCCTTTCATCCTATCCGAGATAAAGTAATTAATCTGGGCGCACGGACACTAGGAATCCACTTGTATATAAGTTCAAAGAACCACTTCCAACTAGAAGTATCCTCTACCTCCACAACTGCAAATGCTAGAGGAAATAAACCGCCATTTGCATTTACACCGGTCGCCACAAGAAGCACGCCTTTGTACTTGCCATATAGATGTGTACCGTCAATGCTCAATAACGGACGACAAAAAGTGAAGCCTTTAATAGCCGGACCAAATGCCCAAAATACTCGAGTGAACCTCTCCATCCCCGGTGCAATCTCTTCAGACAATATTTTATATTCAGTACCCGGATTATTTTGCTTGATAGCTTCAAGATACTGTGGAAGTAATTCATAAGATTTTTCCTAATCTCCAAATATTTTCGACAACGCTTTCCTACTTGCATCATATGTCTTATATTTAGATATCGTAATGCCCCGCATATCATATACCCTTTGAAATATCTGACTTGCATTTAGATCAAGTTCAGCTCTAACTTCAGGCATAATTAGCTTACATATATAAGAGGAAGATGTAGAATAATGATTGACGTCCACCGACGGATTGCAACATGTATGAAGCCCGCAATATCTAGATATTACAAATTGCCCATTTGTTGATTTCCTCACAGCGGCATTTAGCAACCAAGGACATTTCCTATTTCTCTCATCTTGCTCATTTGCATGCTCTACTTCATTCTTCTCGTTGAAATAACATTTTACATAGTAGTTGGTTGCATTAGTTTTTACAGGCTTGAATTTGACCCGATTTTTTATAGACCATTCTCGCACCGCAAAGATCAATGCTTCCTTGCTCTCGAATAGGTCCCCTTTTTTAAAAGTAAAGTCCTCAGGCCATTGAAAGTTTGGACCAACATCAACAAATTCAGCATGCGAAGTATTTATCCAATCTTTATTATGAAACTCGTCGGGCAACGGATCTTCAGCTTCCACATAATCATTGTTAACATTAAATTGATCCATCCAACGAGAATCATCATCGATTCCAACTACCACATGCATGCTATCAATTTGCACGTCTTCTTCTTCAATATCTTCTGAGTCATCATTTACTTCTTCTTCTACAATTGATCCGGCCGGTAGATCACCCGTAACATAGCCCGATGCGCCGTTAAATATAGTACTTGACATCCCACCAAGAGAATGCCCACTTAAATGTTGTAGTTGACTTGGAGATGTGATAAAACCACTCGACTCATTGTCTAAGTCCATCATCCGAGAAAACTCTCCTTGTGGTCGTGAAACTTGGGCAAATTCTTGAATCGGATACTTCTCAATGAACAACTCAACTGACACTTGCTTCTCCACTAATTGTTTCATGTCATTCAATTCCTCATCGTCGGTAATCACCACAGCAATAGTTCTACTCTCATTTATCGGACAATTGAAGAACACTTTAATTGCATACCATGCTTTATTAATTTTCGTAACTCTGTGTATTTCATTCATCATTCCATCAAAATTTAATGACTTAGATAGCATAAACATTTTCCTTGAACCTCCCTCATACATCGGCATACTATTCAATCCGACGCCGAGGCTCCCATTGAAGAAGCAAATAATGGGTATAGAATTTGCCATCAAAGCTAAAAATCAACAGTCCATCATATGTAAATAATCTATTATAACTGAAAATATTAATAAATAATCTATTATAACTGAAAATATTAATCTTAATTTAAAGTCAAATTTAAAACCCTAATCTCAACTACAAAGCAAATAATGGCTAAATTCCCTAATCCCAAATCACATTATTCATGTCTAAACCCTAATCATGGTTAAACCCTAATCTCAACTCACATTATTCATGTCTAGACCTGTCCAAAAAACCCGCCGGCCCGGGCCCGGCCCGGCCTCGGCCCGAAAATTCGGGCCAGACCAGGTTCCGGGCCCGGGTTCGGGCTGCCTTAGTGGAGCCCGACCCGGGCCTGGCCCGGCCCGGAACAGGGCCGGCGCCGGGCTAAATTCCGGGCCAGGCCGGGCCGGCCCGGTGGCAACGGTCACCACTGGTGACCGTTGCCAGGAAAAACCCGGGCCAGGCCGGGCTAGCCCGGCCCGGCCCGGCCACAACGGTCACCAGGGTGACCGTTGTGGCCAAAACGGCTGGGCCCGGCCCGACCACAACGGCCATAAACGGTCGTTTGACCGTTTTGTCCCCAAAAATGATCAAAAAACGGCTATTTTGTGAGGTTATTTTGGTCATTTGCCTAGGGGCTGGTTCTATAAATAGAGGGGGGTTTTCGTTTGTTTTCTTCACACCAAAACTCATCTACTTCTCTCTTATACTCTTATACTCTTATACTCTCTTATTTATACTTTCTAATCCTTTTATCAAATGGCTTCCGGATCTGATTATGAAGAACAAAACATATCTTCCGATCCTGAAATGAGTCCTCCTGCTGGGTCTACTCCTACCGAAGTTAATCTCGAATCCGGTGGCGACGAATCTGCACCAAGAGCTCCTAAAAGGCCAAGATCCGATGTGTGGAATTTTTACGAGAAGATCGACGTCACCAAGGATGAACACGGTAGGATCCTCACTCAGAAGGCTAAGTGTGCGTTGTGCGGCAAGATTTTTCAAGCTCATCATAAGAGCGGCACCAACCACCTCAAACGCCATTTAGATAAACACAACAAAGGCCAGACTCCTCAAGGTGATATCCGACAATCTATGATTTCTCAATCCTCCTCTTCTGGTGGTCTCGGTAGTTGGAACTATGACGCTGCCAGATCCAGGAAATGCGTAATCAGGTTTATCATTCTTAAAAACCTTCCTTTTAAATTAGTAGAAGATGATGAATTTGAAGATATGTTTAGGGATGGTTTTTATCCTGCATTTAAAAAAAATTCTTGTCAAACCTGTCAACGTGATATTTTAAAATATTATCAGGAGGAACAAGGAAAAATAATTTCTTATTTTAAAAATTTAAACTGTAAATTTTCTTTAATTTCTGATATTTGGACATCTAGAGCACAAACTTGATATTTATGTATCACAGCACACTGGATTGATGAAAATTGGCAAATGTTTAAAAGAGTTGTTTCTTTTATTGCAATAGAAGAGTCACATACTGGTGCTAATGTTGCAAATTTAATAATTGAAGAACTTATGAAATTAGAAATATCAGAAAGAATATTTTCTCTTTCACTAGATAATGCAAGTAATAACAATGTAGCTGTTGATTTTATCAGATCAACTTTATCATTGCCATGTCATGGTGATCTTTTTCATATTAGGTGTATCTGTCATATTTTAAATTTAATTGTTCAAAGTGCATTTACTGAAATTAAACCCATGATAGAAAATGTTAGAACAGTTGCTTACATGCATAATGCTTCTGAACAAAGACTTAAAAGATGGAAATAATTTTGTAAAAGAAAAATGTAAAGCCCAAACTAATTCCAAAAGATGTTGACCATAGGTGGAATTCCACCTATGCAATGTTAAGTGTAGCAATAGAATATAAAGACATTATAACTGATTTTATAAACTATTATGCTTCTAGTTCTAGTTCTGGTAGCACTTATGGAATAACTGAAGATGAATGGACAATTATATGTAATTTAAATGAAATGTTACAAGTTTTTTTATGATGCTACAATGTTATTATCTGGCTGTTATTATCCAACCATTACTTTAGCTGCTTTACAAATTTTAAATATTCAAAAAAAAATTGGTAAATTTCGTAAGAATGATACTTTTGGACCTATAATTTTTTAAATGGAGAGCAAATTTAATAAGTACTTTAGGTCTATTCCTCATATTTTTGGTTTGGGGGTTCTTATTGATCCATGTTTGAAGGATATTGGCCTTTGAAGTTTGTTACAATCCTTGTATGGTAATCAGATTATAGACTTAGATGATGGAACCACCCTTACTGCTACTACTCATCATTTAGCTATTAGAAATTATTTTCAAACCTTATATGATGAGTATGCAGCTAGACATGGTGTAGCTACACAACAGTCTACAGCCTCGGTTTCTTCGAGCTCATCCCGAGGTAAAAGTGTAAGTTTTGATAGGTATGCAATGGTAGCTGAGCTAACTGGTGGATCTGGACTTGGATCGTCATTATTGGAGGTTTCTAAAATAGATGAATATTTATCTGCTTCTTTAGTTAAATGTCAAGGAAATGCTTTAGATATTTTGCAATGGTGGAAAGTATATGGATCAGTTTCATATCCTATACTTTCCACCATGGTTCGTGACTTACTAACAGTGCAGGTTTCGATGGTAGCTTCGGAATCCACCTTCAGCACAGCAGGACGTTTGATCGACGACCATAGGACCTGCTTAGACCCGTATACTGTACAAGCGGTGATGTGCTTATAAGATTGGTGGAGGTACGAGAAGCGAACGCAAGGCATCGATCGGATGGCTGGAATTGAAGATAAATTTGAAGGAATAAATTGTAATTTTTATATGTGAGTAGGTGCCAACCTAGTTGGGATTTACTTATCATTGTGATGCGATTAATTCCAAAATAAATTTGTACTTGTAATTTGTAAATGATTTATTAATTATTAATAAAGAATTTGTTTTTATTATTTTTTATTTGTAATTTATGTCATTTTAAGTGATTAATAAAATTATTGTTTTTTATTATTTTTCTTGTCTTTTTTTTGTATAATTTAAAATTTAAATAAAATCTTAAAAAAATTTTAAAAAAAATTGAAAAAAAATAAAAAAATCCGGGCTAGACCGGAACCCGGCCCGGTCGGGCCCGGGCCCTGGCCCGGGCCCCGGTTTTGCTCGGCCCGGGCCCGGATTTCTGGGTCGGGCCTGGCCGGCCCGGATGGACAGGCCTATTCATGTCTATACCCTAATCATGTCTAAACCCTAATCACATTATTCATGTCTAAACCCTAATTCCCTAATCTCAACTAAATACATTCCCAAATTTCAACCTTAATCCCAAATCTCAATTAAATCCATTCCTAAATCTCAACCATAATTCCCAAATCTCAACCCAAATCCATTTCCAAATCCGAAATTCATGGCTAATCAAAATTTAAAAAAACACATTTACCTTGGTCGGCGGCGGCGGTCGGAGCGCGTTTGGTTGGTGGCGGCGGTGGTCGGAGGGCGCTTGGTCGGCGGCGGCAGAGGTCGGCGTCAATGGGTTTGAGGAGCGGGTGAAAGAAGGTGGGGTGAAAGGTTTGGGTAAAAAAAGAGGATGAAGTCACGGGCTGAGTTTTTGCCCCCCCCCCCCCCGGATCGCACGGGACTGCTAGTCCCGTGTATTTTGAAATACACGGGACTAGCAGTCCCGTGTATGTCGTAAAAACCCACTTTCAGCAAAACCGACCCTTTTCAGAAGAAAAGGGTCGGTTTTGCTGAATAAAATGAGATGAGGTCGATTTTGCTATTTAAAATGCTAAAAAGGTTGCTTTTAAAAATTTGTCCTAATTAAGCCCAAGGAGTATTTCTATACTTAATGACCTAAGCCCAAATGGGTTGGGATTCATTGGCCCAAAACTCGTTAAATGGTCACTTAGAAAGCCCGTTAAAATAGAAAACAATCACCAAGAATAAAAGAGTGAATTTTTTTTTACATATATATATATCTATAACACTAATTTTTTTTATATTGTTGTTTTGTATATATGGTCTTGAAAAATAATTTTTGATCAAGAGACTTGAAAGTTATTTAAAACAAAGAGTTAGCATTTTCTTTTTAAAACTTTTAAATTAAATGTCTAAGATTTGACTTGGTTTTGTATTGCTATAATGAAAAAGATTTTCTAAGGAATTTATATTGGAGTTATATATAAAAACGTTTTCTTGACTATTAACTAGCTTCAATTAGAATATATAAATATATCAAGAAAATCTGTTATTTACTGACTTATTTAACTTGGCAATATTGACCGAATTTTGTGGGTATATTCACTGCAAACCCTCACGAGACTACAACTCGTCCACTAGGGTAACCTAGGGGTTTAAAGGCTTGTTGTATGCGCTAAATACAACCGCGATTCCTGCGAAAGTGAGTTAGAATTTTCTTTTTATTTTCTTTGCTAGAGGACTAGCAAGAGTTTAGGTATGGGGGTATTACCTCTAGGGATTCCTCTACAATAGGTATAACTGGTATGGGTGGTGGTGGTATCTCAGGTGGTGGTGTTACTAGCAAAACTTGGTTCGCTATCTGCTCCCCAAGCGCTGCTAACTCGCTACAATCGGTGCTATGAGGTCTACCAAATATTGTGGAGCTTGCTACGGCTCGGGTGAAGCCTGTTGCAGCTCGGGTGGAGCCTGCTCCGGCTCGGGCACTAGCTTAGCCTGCCTAGCTCTCTGGGTACAGGGTCCTCTCTGTCCAAACCCACGTTTGGCCATCTATAATTTTCATAAGGACAACTTATAAGACACAGTAAATGAGGCCTTAAGAAAAAATAACATAATATATATCAAATAGGAAAAACGTATCACGTATTATTCACACCAATACTTTATTATCAAAGTAAGATAGTTATCATAAAAGAAAATTCGTAATTTTTGAGATGTATATATATAACGTCCTCACTCAATCTAGGGATTTCTAGCGAACACTATACATGATTCCTAGAAAACTCTATCCTAGCTCCACGACTCGATACAGGATGATCCTAAGGATGCTGAAACTAGAGCTCTGATACCAACTGTGACGTTCTTGGTTTCACACATGACTACAGTCCAAGGTGAACCCAATGATGTTAAACCTGTCATGCACTAACACTGTGCAATAACACGTTTCACCATCACAGTAATATCTCTCTAGTGGAAACAAATAAAAGAGTGTAGGTACAAGCAGATATAAAAGAGATGAAAACAAGAAAATAGAACATAAGAAATAAATGATTAACATCAGAGATAATCAAGTCTTAACTTAAGTAGAAGAAAATATGTCCAACAATCTGATAAAAAAAGGTAAATAATCTCAACTACAGCAGTCAACTGAAAAGTATATAGGCTCTCAACTCTCAAAATAAAATACATGTCTAGTAATTGACTAAAATCATAACTAAACAACTGTGGAGTAGAAACTACTATAAATAAACAATTACGACTATGCTGAAAGTCTGTCAACCTGCGACTCTCTGAAACTCTAATCCACTGCCTGCAAAGAAGGAAAATCAACAGCATCAGAGCACTAGCAAGATCATCTCTATCCTCCCCCAGGGGAAGGGCTACTAAGTGTAATGGAGGCTTTACATATAAGTGAATAGTCTACCTAAATACTTTGCCCTGTACTATTTGGGATTTATATTTAGAAACTCATAACACTAGACTGGTACGTCGAGCGAAATAATCCAAACAAGGAAACCCTCATGTATATACCATGTGTCTCAAGTTGTGAGTTTCTACATATAAATTTTGACTAAGAAAGAAAATGATAAAGGAAAGTAATACAAAAATGTGTCTTATCAAACAACTTCATAAATATCATCTGACTCCTCACACTACCCTTAGTAGATGAAATAGATACCAATACATAATCCTGTGTACCCATAATGTGAAGCACCTCCACAATGATTTATATCAAAGAAAACTCAATAATCAAATGCGACTCATGTTATCAACAAATTCATAAAATCATTATTCACTAAAATTCTTTAACTCATCGCACTATCGTGCGGATCGACAAATAGGTATATCGACCTCTGCGTATAACTATGCGAAAACAAAGATATAGGTTCATCGACCTCTGTGCACACTCATGCAGAAACAACGATACATTACAGAATAAAGTCTATCACGGTCTCATTGTGGTATACTGACTAACGCACTCAGAGTGTAGTGCATCCGCGGTCTCATTGCGGATACCGACTAACCCCATTCAAGTATCCACAACTATAGTAAACTGTAATAATCATCACTCGTAACGATACAAAAATATTTGACTACTCCAAACGAGGGATTCATATGTACTCAACTCAATATGTGTACTCCTCAAAACATGTGTATGTATCAACATGCGACTTGCACTTCACGCTCGTAAATCAAACCCACGAAAAAGAAAGCAAGAGTTCACAAACAAGACCTGATCAGTCGACCGACATAGAGTTTCGGTCGACTGATTGGAAACACGCACAAGACAGAAAGAACCCCATCGGTCGACTGACACTCATGATCGGTCGACCGACCAGACCGGAACTGCAGGTTGTGGTTTTTTGTCTATTTTTCCTCAAAACTCAGGTTTTTATTAATATTACTGATGAAAATTGATTTTTAACTCATGAATACTCAACAAGAGATTCATTTAAATAAAATAAATCATGTAGATTCACAAACCTAGGGGTTCAACATTCTAATTAACAAAACTCTTGTTTAATTTGATTAATTAGAGTATTTAAACCAAATAAAAATGTAATTAACAAGTTAAAAACAACTTTAATGATTATGATCATCTAAACTCAACAATTACAAATTTATACTACTATTCTTGGCATAGATTTAAAATTAAACATCATAAACTAAACTTTAATACATCATATTAAACCTAAACATGAGATTAACCACAGTTTTCACATAAAAACTTAATTTTTAACTTAGGAGAGGTTTGGAGGAATATGATTTTGCCTTTCACCACATGAAAATCTCACAGAGGCAAGCAAGACTCGATCCCTCGTCACCAAATGTCGCAAATCTCGCCCTCCTCTCCGTGTTCGCTTCACGAAGCTTTGCCAAACTTGTAATTTAGGGTTAGGATTTTGAGAGAGGGTATAGCTGCTGCTAGGGCTTAGATATGAGTAAGAAAAGAGGGGGAATTCGTGAAATATACATATATATGTACAAACAAACCCGATTCTAAAAAATAGACCCGAAAACAGAAACCCAGTCAAACTGAAAAACTGCCCGTCGGTCGACTGATGGGTTGCCATCAGTCGACTGATAGGTGCCTATCGATCGACGGATGGTTTACCATCAGTCGACCGACCAGAGGTCTGACTGTGTCATTTGATTTTTGCATGTGTGCATGTTTCTACTCGTTTTGTGCATGTTTAACACTTGTATACTCTCATACACATGCCTAGTTGATCTCAAATCAATTACTACCATACTCATCCATCATTAAATGATATTTATCATAATTAAAACTCATTTATTAATATTAATCATAATATTCTCAAATTTACGGGGTTTTACATCTGGCCGATAGAGCCCCATCAAGAGGGAGGGGGAGAGAAGTGTTACGTGTTTTCAAAGAGAAAACGGAACGGGCTCATTTGGATACTACTTAAAACTAGTCTGGTGATGATATTTGAATCTATTAAATTTGGTAAAGAATCCATCGAGAAAATTTGGTAAAGAATCCATCAACTCATTACGTATTATATATACATACATACATAGATACATATAGATAAACATATATGTGCATAGATACATACATATGTGTATGTATGTGTGTATAAATGTATGCAGGTATACGAGTAAGATTATAATACACAACGAGGTATAATTAACAAGTATATATCTGCTTGTAAAACTATGTATTAGTCCAAACCGTTCATTTTGATTTATACATCATCAAACATAAGTGCATCATAATCATTTAGTTTGAAAAGTTTTACTTCACAATCCAAAGAACTGGTTTCTAAGATCCTCACAAATCATTTATTTTCAGAACGAAGGGTGGATATATTTTATAGTTTCTATAATATACATGAGTTTTGATCCTCATGATTTGGTACGTAAGCTGTTTGAATAAACTGTTGGTCAGGTGAGTGAATGCCGGAGAAAGAAAGGCCGGTGTCGAGTTATTTGGTCTATTTGTCCAATCGTGTAAGTTTTAATATTTTGTTGTTGCCGGAGTTTAAAAAAAATACCGATCGAGTTAATTATTAGGATCTATTTTGTATACCAATCTCATAACTTAGCCTGTGGATAAATACATATATACGGAGTTAATTTGTGCGTGAAAAATGGACAGGAGCACCTCGTTTTGCTAAATGAATTACGAAGAGTTAACAAATTATCGGCATCACATCAACCTCACAATTCATCTGATCTCACTTCGTGAAACGAGAGGTCCAAAACTATGCATCTACTTCTGTTCTATATTTGATTCCATCTTTTTTAAGGAGACATGAGCTCCATCCGTTTTCGTGGAAGAGAAATTATCGTGTGGACGAATGGACTTTTGTACGTATTCGTCATTCGGCACATCAAGCATCTTCACTCACTAGCTACTAGTAGTAAATGTGGCGAGGAAAATGAGGCTCTTGGTACTTACACAGTTCAGTCTAAACTTAGCTCAGCCGTTAAATTGTCTACGCTTCTAGAAACCATATCCCATCTTTTTGAAGACCAAACGAAGTACTTTGTCTTGCCCCATAAGAGTTTCGGAGAGGATCAAGACGTGCCTTCATGGACTTCAATTTTTATGTTGTGGATAAGTTTTGTTTTGCGTTCCGTTATATTTTGGCGAGTTTCTAGCTACTCCAATAATTAAATTTCTGTCTCCTGTGTCTCATTCATTAATTAGGGCGTCCAATTGTGTCCTGGGACTCCTGAAAACATATAAAATAATAACAATAATTAGGCTTTAGAAATAGAGAGATTAAGGAGAATGGATTATTAACTTAGGTAAGTCATTTGTTAACTTGAAGAATTAAATTGTTAACATGTTAAGTTAAAATGTATTTTAATCAATATCATCACTTTTAGTAGCTGAAAAAAAAATAACGATTATGATTATTTTCTGTATAAATGGAGAGATTATCTCTTAATTCATCCGTATAAGAGAAATAAGCCCCAATTTTTAAGGAGTTAACTCATTTTAAATCTTCTCGGTGTGTTATAGGTTTTTCGTGTTTGGAAGTTTAAAACGAGTTCTATCTCTTCACCGTGCCACTAATTAAAGCGTTACTAAAAGAGAAAATATGTTAAAGCCCTCTCCAAAAGTGATCTCTGAAGAGAGGCGCTACAGGCACACTCTAAGACACACCACCAACCACACTCCCTCTCTCTCTCTACAATGCAGGAGGCCTCACATGTGATTTTTTTAAAAAATTCACATGTGAGGCCTCCTGCATTGTAGAGAAAGAAGGAGTGTGGTTGGTGATGTGTCTTAAAGTGTGCCTCTATCATTTCTTATCTCTGAATTATAATTTGACATCTTATACGGATTTTTGTTTCTTTTTTATTGGACTGCAGAGTCCTTATTACTTCGTTTTGACGGTTACATCTTACATGGTTTTTATTTATTTATTAAGACAAGGTCCAAAATGTGTCCTTTCTTGTACCATCTTGGCCCATGTTCTCGCCTAGTGGTTCTCTTTCGTTTCCCCCTTTTTCTTTTTCTTTTTCTTTTTCTTTTTCTTTTTATTTATATTAAATTAAGGGCTATAGTTTGGATTCGAGTTTCTGTTCTTTTATCACCTAATTAAGCTAGACTCATGCTGCAAATTCGATATTCATTAATTATTTCTCTCTATACAGATTTGCGACTAGTTCGCAATACAATTGGTAATGTACTTTGGTAAATTAGTCATTCTTCTTGTTAAGTTTAATTAGTTCAAAAAACCGTCCCTAAAATAGACTAAAAAATTTATGGAAAAAATGGACTGGCCACTAAAATTTAATTATATCAGAATCTCTATTTTCGCAAAAAAAAAATTTTTTTTAAAAGAAGAGAAAGAAAAAAAAATCAATCAACTTTGATGCTCCAACGGGTAAGAAAATTGGTCGGGCCTTATTCACATATTGGGCTCATAATTTAACGCTTAGTTCTAATCAGTTTGTATGCACTTGTTCCACAAACTGATTGAAAGTAATGTGCGGAACGTTATGCCATTTGAACTAAAAAAAATGCTCCACAAATATTTTAAAAATGGATGAATAATAATTTTGGGCACCTAATGTTTGTTGTTGTCTATATAGATGCCATTCTTGTGTTCTCTAAAACTAAGGAAGAACACAAATGACATTTGATAGCAGTAGCCCAGCTATTGCTCAATCGTGGTATTATTTTGTCCCCTAAAAAGATAACTCTTATGACAAAAGATATTGAATTTTTAGGGAAAAGAATTAAAAGTGATCGCATTCAATTTCAAGACCACATTATCACAAAGATCAAAGAGTTCAAAGATAATTTTGAAGCTCTAAAAGATCTACGAAGTTTTTTCGTCTTACTAAATTATATAAGAAGGTATATACCCAATCTCTTTGAGAAAATGTCTTCGCTTCAGAAAAAACTTACTGAAGAACAAAAGAAATTTAAAGAAAGAAATAATAGAGGCGTGACCCGATGGGACATGGATAAAATTAAAATTATACTTAATGATGAGCAATTACAAGAAATTGCCAACATCAAAAAGGAAATAAATGAACAAAAAGTCCTTTACCGGCCACAATCTGAGATATATTAAATATACAAACTGATGTCCAGATACACATTGGGCTAGAATCTTGTTTGCGCTTCCACCTTATTCGACAATTGATTGGAAGTAATGTGTCTTTTACAGAATTCCTCATAATAAGGCCAAATTGGTTGAACAATTTCGTACTTAAGTCCACCGGAGTGAAGGTTTTCATTTTATTGGTAGGTCAACAAAGCTTACACCGTTTACTGTGGATAGATATGGGAAAAACACTTTTCATAAGGACAGATAATATACACAAAAACTCCAGGACACACACACATGCACAGAAGCTGAGAGTATATGAAAAATACATGGGAGCCCTCATGCACTTTAGCCTCCACAAATAATAAACAGTGAAGGCCTTGATCAACACTCAAATATAGTAAACTGAACACATTGCTAAACTATGCGCCTTGCTGAATAAATTTCTTACCTGTGTTGAAAATTTAGTTTTTTGATACAGAAGGCGAACATTAAAGCGAAAAATACAGCAAACCCCACAAGAACTATAGCCACTGCTCCCATCAAACTAGTATCGTATCCAAAATGATCCTTTACATAGAATTTTATGGTCTGGTTTGGCTGACCGGAAACCATGATTACGTCCTCAAGGTCTCCATATTGAGAAACTATCAGCCCGTATACTGTCCACGCTGTTGGACAAATCCAATAATACCAGATCCACCACTTTGGAATTCTCTGCAATCAAGAAATATCCAGCAATCATCAGTAGTCATAGTCATTATGCAGCAGACGGGTCTAGTGCAGATTACCGCCCTAACCTACACCTTCAATAGCACTTATCACCCCTCAACTCATTAATTAGTACGTATCTCCCCTTTTTTTAATTAAAATAAGGGCAAGGAGGGCCATTTAGCACTTTGTCATTCTTAAATTGTGTATCAAAGAATAGTAATGGCTAGTAAAAGAGTTGAGTGTTGGAAAGAGGTGTAGATCAAACTCACCTCCGGCGACGAAGAGCTCCGGCGAGCTCATGGATGTTGCAGGCGTGCGTGGGTGACGAACTTCAGGCGAAGTCGACGGCGAGCTCGAGCCCCGCGTGCGAGCGCCTCCACCCAACTCCTCTGCGTTCGACCCCCCCAAACTGTGCGTTCGCTCAAATCTACGTTCGACTCCCCGAACTGTGCGTTCGGCTCGATCTCTGCGTCAGCTCGAACTTGGCGTCGAAGCGGCAGCTGGCGACAGGCTGTCGCCAGCCCTCCTCATCCCCTATAAAAGCCCCCCACCGCCTAGGGTTTGCGGTAGCGGTTCATCCCCCCTTTCCTCCGACTTTTCTCCCTAGCGGCGGCGGCGATCTGCCCTAAAACGCAGCAGCGTTTTCTTCCTAAAATCGCTGTAGCGATTTTCTTTTTAATCTCAGTTTTCAACAGAAGTTTGAGAGGAGATTAAAAGAAGAGAGAGAGAAATAGAGAATTGAAGAGGTTTTTTTTAATTGTGGGGTATTTATTCTCAAGTGAGAATTGATAGGGTTCATACCCTTTAATTATTAACACTGTAGCTACAGTGTTTTATTTGAGAAATCCCAGTTTAGGGATTTGCTCTTCAATTGTAATTTCTTGTTTGATTAATAAGAAATTATCTGTGTGGCTCCCGAGGACGTAGGCAGTTGCCGAACCTCGTTAAAATCTTGGTGTACTTTTCTTTATACCGCGTTTTCGTTGCATTAGGAATTTCGGCGTTAAATTCCTAACAACTGGTATCAGAGCGTGAAACGATCTAGAGGAAGTCAGATTCAAGTGGGAGCCATGGCCGCAGATGAAAGAAAAATCAGACTTGAGAAATTTGATGGAACAGATTTCGGATTCTGAAAAATGCAGATAGAGGATTATCTGTATCAGAAAAATCTGTATCAACCACTATTGGGGAAGAAGCCGGATTCTATGAAGGAAGAAGAGTGGAACCTTCTAGATAGACAAGCCCTCGGAGTTATCAGATTAACGTTGACTCGTAATGTTGCATTCAACATAGCGAAAGAGAAGACCACGGCGGGTCTTATGGCAGCTCTTTCAAATATGTATGAGAAGCCATCAGCCGCGAACAAAGTTCATTTGATGCGGCGGTTATTCAATCTGAAAATGGCGGAAGGCGCGTCAGTAGCACAACATCTCAATGAACTTAATACGGTTACAACCCAATTGAGTTCAGTTGAGATTGAGTTTGATGAGGAAGTTCGGGCGTTAATACTTTTGTCTTCCCTACCTGAGAGTTGGAACGCTACAGTCACAGCCGTGAGTAGCTCATCGGGAAACAACAAGTTGAAGTTCGACGACGTTCGTGATCTGGTTCTCAGTGAGGAGATCCGACGGAGAGAGACTGGTGAAGCTACAACCTCTTCAGTATTGCATACAGAGTCAAGAGGTAGAAATTCAACCAGAGGAAACGGACGAGGAAAATCAAACTTCAGAGGTAGATCAAAGGACAGGAGGTCCAAATCAAGGAATCCAAGCAACAGCTCGAAGGCTATCGAGTGTTGGAATTGTGGAAAGACCGGGCATTACAAGAATCAGTGCAAGAGCGCACAGAAGGAGAAGGAAGCGAAGGCAGAGGTGAATGTCACCTCCACTTCAGGAGGAGACGACGCATTGATATGCTCTTTGGAGAGCAAGGAGGAATCTTGGGTGTTAGATTCAGGAGCGTCGTTCCATGCTACCTCTCAGAAAGAATTCTTCGAGAAGTATACCCTCGGAAATCTTGGATACGTATATCTTGGTGATGATCAACCATGTGCTATTGTGGGCAAAGGCGTGGTGAAAATTAAGTTGAACGGGTCAGTATGAGAGCTGAAGGATGTCAGGCATATTCCCGACCTGAGAAAGAATTTAATATCCGTAGGCCAGTTGGCTGGCGAAGGATACACCACGACCTTCCATGGAGATGATTGGAAGATCTCAAAGGGCGCAATGACGATTGCCCGAGGCAAGAAGACTGATACCCTATATATGACAGCAGGTGCACGTTGTTTGATCTCAGTTGCAGCAGGCAATGAGACTTTAAAGTTGTGGCACCAGAGACTCGGTCATATGAGTGAGAAGGGGATGAAGATCATGCACACAAAAGGAAAACTCCCAGGACTGCAGTCAGTGGAGATGGATATGTGTGAAGAATGTATACTTGGAAAGCAGAAGAGAGTCAGCTTTCAGACAAGTGGCAGAACCCCCAAGAAAGAGAAGTTAGAGCTCGTTCACTCAGATGTGTGGGGACCTACAACCACCGCGTCTATTGGTGGAAAACACTACTTCGTGACTTTTATCGATGATCACTCTCGGAAAGTGTGGGTCTACTTTCTAAAGCATAAGTCAGAAGTATTTGAAGCTTTCAGGAGATGGAAAGCTATGGTTGAAAATGAGACCGGTCTGAGAATAAAGAAGCTCAGGACCGACAATGACGGTGAGTACGAAGACACCGGATTCAAGAAGTTCTGCTATGAGCACGGAATCAGAATGGAGAGAACCGTGCCCGGCACGCCTCAGCAAAATGGTGTAGCTGAGCGGATGAACCGAACGTTGACGGAGAGAGCCAGAAGCATTCGGGTACAGTCAGGCTTACCGAAGCAGTTCTGGGCAGAAGCGGTCAACACAGCACCTTACTTGATCAACCGAGGTCCATCGGTTCCATTGGAGCACAGAATACCAGAGGAGGTATGGTGCGGAAAAGAGGTAAAACTCTCACATCTTAAAGTTTTCGGTTGTGTAGCTTACGTGCATATTAGTGATCAAGGCAGGAATAAGCTTGACCCCAAGTTAAAGAAATGCACTTTCATCGGCTATGGTGAAGATGAGTTCGGCTACCGCATTTGGGACAACGAAAACAAGAAGGTGATCAGGAGCAGAGATGTGATATTCAACGAGAAGGTGATGTACAAGTACATGCACAAGACTGATAACTCAGAAAGCGAGTCAATATTTGTAGATGCAGATGATGTCCCGAGTAACCTCTCGAAAAAACCAAATGCAGAGGGTCCTCAGCCAGAAGAGCCTGTTGGACAAGATGGTGCGCAGGAGCCCGACGCACCAGCTCCGATATTGAGAAGATCTTCTCGTCCTCCTGTACCCAACAGGAGATACATGAACTATTTGTTGTTGACATATGGTGGGGAGCCTGAAAGCTTTGATGAAGCTTGTCAGTGTGGGGATGCGAGCAAGTGGGAGCTTGCCATGAAAGATGAGATGAAGTCTCTCATATCAAACCAGACGTGGAAACTAGCTGAGTTGCCCACGGGTAAGAAGGCACTCCACAACAAATGGGTGTACCGGGTGAAAGAGGAGCAGGATGGTTCCAGAAGATATAAAGCCCGGCTAGTTGTCAAGGGTTTCCAACAGAAGGAAGGAATTGACTATACCGATATTTTTGCTCCCGTGGTGAAGCTGAATACTATCAGGACAGTGATGAGTATTGTAGCAACTGAAGATCTTCATCTCGAGCAGTTAGACGTGAAGACGGCGTTCCTTCACGGAGATCTAGAAGAGGAGATATACATGCACCAGCCAGAAGGTTTCTCAGAAGCAAAGAAGAAGAACCTGGTGTGCAGACTCAAGAAGAGCTTGTATGGCCTGAAACAAGCCCCAAGACAGTGGTACAAGAAGTTTGACGGCTTCATGCACAAGGAAGGTTTCCAGAAGTGCAACGCCGACCACTGTTGCTACTTCAAAAGATATCAGTCCAGCTATATCATCCTACTGCTGTATGTTGATGATATGTTGGTTGCAGGAACAGATATGAAGGATATCAGGAGTTTGAAGCAGCAGCTGTCAAAGGAGTTTGACATGAAGGACTTGGGTCCAGCGAAGAAGATCCTTGGAATGCAAATCACGAGAGATAAGAAGAGAGGTCTCTTGCAGTTATCTCAGACGGAGTACATCAACCGTGTTTTGCAGAGATTCAACATGGGCAACGCCAAGCCTGTGAGCACACCCTTGGCTAGCCATTTTCGTCTATCAAAGGATCAGTCTCCTCAGTCAGAAGAAGAGAAAGAGAGTATGGCTCAGGTTCCTTACGCCTCAGCTATCGGAAGCTTGATGTACGCAATGGTCTGTACAAGACCAGATATTGGCCATGCAGTGGGAGTGGTCAGCCGGTTTATGTCGAATCCAGGAAAAGCTCATTGGGAAGCGGTCAAGTGGATTCTGAGATATCTACGAGGCACCACACAGAAGTGTTTGCACTTTGGTAAGGGAGAAGTGGAAGTGCAAGGGTACGTAGATGCAGACTTTGGAGGTGAAGTTGATCACCGAAGAAGTACCACCGGCTATGTATTCACCGTTGGAACTACAGCTGTTAGTTGGATGTCACAGGTACAGAAGATCGTTACCCTATCCACTACAGAAGCTGAGTATGTTGCAGTGACGGAAGCCAGTAAAGAGATGATATGGCTTCAAGGTTTGTTGACAGAGCTGGGATTCAAACAGGAGAAGAATGTTTTGCACAGTGATAGCCAGAGTGCGATACACTTGGCGAAGAATTCCGCATTTCATTCTAGAACGAAGCATATTGCGCTTCGGTACCACTTCATCAGATCCCTGTTGGAAGATGACGTGTTGAAACTGGAAAAGATTCCAGGAAGTAAGAATCCAGCAGACATGTTAACAAAGACGGTGACAATTCAGAAACTGGAGTTGTGCGCAACTTCAGTTGGCCTTCATGCATAGATGATGAGGGCGGAGCCACATAGGGGAGGAGCTTGATGGGATAGCCTGCTGTCGTCGGTTTGATCTCCAAGTGGGAGATTGTTGGAAAGAGGTGTAGATCAAACTCACCTCCGGCGACGAAGAGCTCCGGCGAGCTCATGGATGTTGCAGGCGTGCGTGGGCGACGAACTTCAGGCGAAGTCGACGGCGAGCTCGAGCCCCGCGTGCGAGTGCCTCCACCCAACTCCTCTGCGTTCGACCCCCCCGAACTGTGCGTTCGCTCACATCTGCGTTCGACTCCCCGAACTGTGCGTTCGGCTTGATCTCTGCGTCAGCTCGAACTTGGCGTCGAAGCGGCAGCTAGCGACAGGCTGTCGCCAGCCCTCCTCATCCCCTATAAAAGCCCCCCACCGCCTAGGGTTTGCGGTAGCGGTTCATCCCCCCCCCCCTTTCCTCCGACTTTTCTCCCTAGCGGCGGCGGCGATCTGCCCTAAAACGCAGCAGCGTTTTCTTCCTAAAATCGCTGTAGCGATTTTCTTTTTAATCTCAGTTTTCAACAGAAGTCTGAGAGGAGATTAAAAGAAGAGAGAGAGAAATAGAGAATTGAAGAGGTTTTTTTAATTGTGGGGTATTTATTCTCAAGTGAGAATTGATAGGGTTCATACCCTTTAATTATTAACACTGTAGCTACAGTGTTTTATTTGAGAAATCCCAGTTTAGGGATTTGCTCTTCAATTGTAATTTCTTGTTTGATTAATAAGAAATTATCTGTGTGGCTCCCGAGGACGTAGGCAGTTGCCGTACCTCGTTAAAATCTTGGTGTACTTTTCTTTATACCGCGTTTCCGTTGCATTAGGAATTTCGGCGTTAAATTCCTAACATTGAGGAGAGATAAGTGCTACTGAAAGTATAAGTGAGTGGGATTATCAGCGATTTACTAGGAAGTAGGTTATGTAGAGGAAACTCACGGGTCTAGGGATGAAAAAGCCCGAGAAAAGATAGAAGAGCGTGTAAAATGTTGATGCAAGGATTGCAGCAACTTCATGGTTGGGTGAGATGGACACTGTCATCATTCCGTAGTACGTGAAGTACAAGAACGAGAAGAAGCAGATATAGAAGAACCAAGCAAACTTTGCTGCTGTCCATTCGAAGCTCATCATGGAGTAAACTATTACAGTATAAAGCAAGCTCTGGAGAAAGACATATGGGATTTCGACAACCACCTACAATCACAAAAGAAGAAAACAGCTTTAAAAGATGATAATTATTAAACTCCGGGTTTACATAGAGCCATGTTACTTGATGTATTTCGAGGAAAGAAATTGATCTATGTATTAATTAAAAAAATAGGGTTAATTGCAGATACACCCCCTACTATGGCAGTGTAGCCACCTATACCCATAAACTATTTTATTAGTGCTTACAACCCCTGAACCTCAGATGGTGCTGCTTTTGCCTCAATTTAGAAGGGCATTTTAGTTTTTCTCGGTTAAACTGAGGGCGAAGGTAATTTAGCGCACACCTGACATCTAAACCAACGGGATCAATAATAGGGTTTGGGGTCCAGAGGATTTAAGTGCTAATAAAATAGTTTAGGAATAGTAGTGGATATACTCTCCTTACTATAGAGGGTGTGTCTGCAATGAACCCAAATATATAGTTCATGTTATTCCTGTACAAGAATTGAGCACAAGATGCCGAAATTCTTTCATTACCTGCGACATAGCATAAGGTAAAGCAGAGTACATCCCAGCTGCCCTTTCGCGATAAAAGACCGTCCTTTCAGTTGCTACAACTGGTTGGACAGTTGAGCAGTTATTGATGCCCACAAACAAAACTGACAGAAACATAGATCCAATGACGATCCTAAGATCATTTGCATTCTCTCTGGACCAAGTTGCAAAAATGAAATTACTGCAACGCTTTGAAATTCGTAAAATGTTAGCAAATGAAGCTAATACTACCTTCTGTGACCAACCCTCCAAAAGATGGTTCCTAGAAGCAGAGCAGTTACGATAGAGAAGAAAAATCTGACAAAGTTATAATCTGGACTCCTCCAATAAGTTAACCATTGTTTCCATAGGCAAGCTTTAAACTGCCCAAACGTAGATTCACAATATTGCATTGGGAAGTGGAGGTCGCTTGTTCCAGGTGCAGGTTTACTCAGCTCCTCGATCAGGGCTTTATTACGCCTGATAGAGAATGTTGAAATTACTGACAGATGTATAAACTATATAGGATAAATTTCACGGAAAAAACCAAGACGTTTGGTCCATTTTGAGATAACCCCCAAGAAGTCAGAAACCTCACTTAACCCCCAAAAACTTTTGCATTTTTCTGAATCCATTTTCAGATGACCCCTAATTGGGGTTTACCTGAAAAGGTACTGGGGGTTTAGTGACGGTTCCAAACCTTTTAGGAGTTATCTCAAAATGGGCCAAATTTACCCAAATGTATAGCTTCTTCTGTAGAAGGGATTCAAATGAAGGCTTCAATCACTTACCTGTATAATTCTGATGACGTGTAGTACTCTGCAAAATCAATCTCCAAACTTACTTCAGCAGAGATTGAACTGGCTTCTAGCATCCATGTTGCAGGGTTGTATTTTTCCTTTATTTTGGGAACTCCAGGAATTGACTGGGAGCAACAAAACAGTGATAGTTATTTTTTATTTTATTATTTTTTTGATACTATAAAACATGCATGTGCCATGAGTGTGAATTTTTTTCTCCATAACTATGTTGCACTTATTAGTTATCACTCCATTATTTTACCAGAAATTAGCACCCCCTGATTCTCATTTTGAGAAGAAGAAAATTGCGGATAACCACCCTTTACATTTTGATTCTAGGGGAGTTAACTGCTACTCAAGTAGGTGAGGGGCGGTAAGCACAACTGAAGGGATTTTGTGTGTGTGTGTGTGTGTGTGTGGGGGGGGGGGGGGGGGGGGGGGGGGGTATGATATGTTATCTGCAGGTTACCATACCTATAATACACTTATAGGCACTCAACAAAACTTAAAGTAAAAAACATACTACATTAAACTTGAAGTTTTCTTCTGTGAACAGCATTTTTCTTTCTGTGCATACATGTGTGTATATTTGTGTGTGATCTTGGTGAGAACAAGTTTTCAAATAAGTTTGTAAGAACTCAATAATCAACCGTCGTTTAGATGATTAAGACATGATGTAGAAATCATAAATGATCTAACAATAAAGGGAACAGTCTGTTTCAAAACAGATTCACATCTAAGTCTTGCAAAAGATTTGATGAATATTATATTAAGATTTCTTCTAAAAGTTTTTATTTTTTGGTTGGATTGGGATTTAGAATTGGGTTTGTTGTAATAGTCAGGAATGAATCTTTTATTTTATTAGGATGTGTGGCTTAATGTTATCCATTAGCTAGGATTATGATTTTGTTTTAGTTTTATAAATAATGATGTACCTTTTCATTTTAGGGAAGAGGAGAAGGATGTTTGTGAGAAATCTGCATGTGAATTGCCGCTAGTATTAGGCATGTGAGGTGATGACATGTGAAACTCCGGATGTGAAGTTCGCATTTGTATCATTTTTTATTCTTAAATGAAGAGTGCAATTTCTATATTTCCAAGTAATCAATCTCTACAGATCACTATGCTTCTGTTCCCCATCAACTAGGCTTCTCATTTAATGACTAATTTGGAGATGTGGATCTTGATACAGGGTTCTTACAAAAACACTCATTTAGGAGTTCTCAGTTTTAATTTCTGTATGTGAAAAGGAAAAAAAAAAATCTACTGCGCCTATATATGCATGTATGTGCATAATAACGGTTGGACATGTGAAAATCATTTGTAGGAGCATACCTCGAAATATTCTATGACCTCATGTGAGTTTTGGCCCAAAGGTCCAAAGTATATTAGTTGGCCTCCTCTCTTCATTACCAGGAGCTTTTAGGAAAGAAAGAGGGAAAGAAACAATTAAAAAATAATGAGAGCATGTATACAAGCACAAAGCCTCATGAAATCAAAAGGGTATCAAGAATGAATATGAAGGAAATGCATGAACTTGGGATATCCATTACCTCATCAAAGGATTCAAATATGTCGATACTTGGCTGATGGATTGTGCAGACAACTGTTCGTCCAGTGTCAACTGTGTTCCTGACGGTTCTCATAACAATAGCTGCTGCCCTTGCATCGAGTCCTGAGGTCGGTTCATCCATGAAGATGATCGAAGGATTAGCAACAAGCTCAACTGCTATTGTTAACCTTTTCCTTTGTTCTGTTGACAGACCACTGACACCGGGAAGTCCCACAATGGCATCCTCTAGATCCTTGAGTTCTACTAAATCCATAACTTCATCGACAAATTTCTGTAGAAAAGAGAAAATTCTCAATCTAGCGTGGTGTGACCGAAAGGACCATGGAATACTATGTGAGTGAACTTTAAAACGATAATTTATAGAAGAGTTTTTTTTTTCAATATTAGTCCCTAAAATCTTTAATATTTTGGAGTTAATCCTTCATATCATCGAGATCTGTTAGGTCTTCTTAAGTTATTCATAAATTAGACCCTCAAATCATTGGAAATTGCTATCATGTCCCCAAATTCTCATAAGTTTCAAATTGATCCCTTTAATTACTATTTCTGCTCTTGATTAGAGGGACTAGTTTGAAGATATTTTAAGAACTGAGAGACCTAAAAGCAATTTCAATTAAAGCATTGGTACTGACCATCTTGTCTTCATCAATAACTTCCTTAGGAAGACGAAGAAATGCAGAGTATATCAAAGACTCTCTAACAGTGACCTGAGGAGAATGGATATCATTTTGTTCGCAATATCCGGAAATCCTTGCATAAGTAGCTTGGTTCTTGGGGTAACCGGAGATCCTGATATCTCCTTCCATATAACCACCGGTCTTTCTTCCAGCCAAAACATCCATAAGAGTTGTCTTTCCAGCCCCACTTACTCCCATAAGCGCAGTCAAGACTCCAGGCCGAAAAGCTCCAGTTACACCCTTTAGCAGCTGGAGCTTGTCTTCATTAATCCCTTGTTGTTTCATTTCCTATCAAGACAAAATAATAATAATTTACATTTCCTAACGGAATAAAATGTCCCACTCTCCTCTAGGCATAAGATGAGTAATAACTAGGATGCACGTGGACATTTCTAAAGTATCTGATAATAGGTCAGGAGGAAGAAGAAGAAGAAGAACAAAATTGAGGAACCTACTGCTGGCATGTCAACAAAATAATTTACTTCATCAAAAGACATGGATAAGGGTAGGAATGGAAGAACCATTCCCCTCTTTGGAGTAACCACATCAGTTCCTGCATCAATAGGCATCACAATTTGTTACTCCCTAGTTATAGTTATATCCACCGCAAATTAAATGGAGATTTTGCCAAAAACTGAACTGTGTTCTTTGAGCAGCTTACTGGTGTTGTTATCATCCTTCACTGATAAAGTTCGTAATGTTGAATTTTCATCAGGTTCCATTCGTTTAATCCTGGGAAGCTCCTCAGTTTCATCCATGTCAACCATAGATTTTTCTTCAGGTATAATAGCTTGTGGTTCCCGAAAAGCTATTATCCAATGACAGCAGAAAACACAAACATTTTATTCGGTCCTCATAACCAAATAGATGTGTAAAAAAGTATCCATCATCAGAATAGTTACTTACGGTCTAGAAACATGAGTGCAAGGGTGAAGAGGACGTTGAAGAGGATAGTGAAACCTAGAAGCGCCGCAACTCCAATCCAGAACCACTTCTTCTCAGGGAACACACTGGCATTCTCAAGTACTGCCACCCCTAATCTCCTACCATCAGTTGTCTGTGTCATTATAAATACTAGTTAACAACTACAAAATTCACGAAAATACATAACATAACAACAATATTCTGAATTTCAAAAACCATATCAAGACCTGAACCAGCAATTTCCCATGACTCACATACACAGATCCATTTTATGATCTGGAAAAAGACCAAATTTCTACCTCAGTGAATGACTAGGAACTTACAAATTTGTTCATCCACCTAGGAGCCAACAACTCATTTACTGCAAGAGCACTAAATCCATACTGCAGCGGTGAAATCCAATATCCCCATATCCACCACTTTGGAATCAGGTCTATTAAAAATATAAACATAATATATTTAGAAAAAAAATAGTCAGGAAAGTATATTAATCATCCTACTGATAATCGAATTTAACAGGGTTTGGAGTTTCCACTGGGTATCTCGATGGGTGTAGATGAAAGTCCTATAGAGTCACAACTCTAACATAGAAAAATCAATAAAATAAACTACAAGTGTCTATTATAACAGACCACCCTTATTTCACAGCGACCCTTCTAAAAGAAATATTGAGTTTTATTTTTTTCCCCCAAAACACTTGATCTTTGCCTATTTATTGTAAGAAGCTCCACTTTCAAGTTCACGAGAAGAAAATATGAGATTGAATCAAATAAATCATCATGCAATTAATACCTCTAGTGATAAAGTGTATTCCTAGTTTATTTCAGCAGCTAGAAAATTTTAAATTCTGAGTACTTTTCTTATGAGAAGAAGATAGTCAATTATTTCTAAGACGTTAATTCTAATGAAAGACCAATGAATAAAATCATTCTTGATTTCTATCTCTGTGACTGTTTCTGCAAGAGCAACTGAATGCAAGTAATCCTGAGTTTAAAGCTCAACAGATCACCATTCCTTTAAGAAAAAGGGATTGAAGGCAACTTAGATATGATGTGAATTATATTGTTTCGTTACAATAAGGCAATAGATAAAGTTCTCTAGGTTTCTTTTAGTAATTATGGAACTTTGCGGGTTTTTCGATAGATAAACTTCAAAAGGTGGAAGGCATTCTCTATGGCATTATTAGTCTATAATTGTACAGATGACTCCCAAAACTAAGAAAACTTGAACAGAAGGATAATACAAGTTCAAGGATTTTGAACCTCTTGGTAGGATAAATCCCCCGAGGACAAGCATGATAAGGAGAGAGAGAACTCCTCCAGTGCTAGCTATGGTCATTGTCCTACAAAGCCCTGCTGTCACCCTGAAGAGCCCTGCTGCCATCTGCTGAATTAGAAAGACAAGAAGAATCTGCTTGAAGAACCTGCAACAATAGTAACCTATTTTTAACACAAGCACAAAGTACTTCACTGAGCTTAGAATATACAATACCCCAATAATAGCTACCTGCTAGCTTCTGGGGCAAATCCCATTGAGTAATAGGTCACAATAACCCAAACAAGAGAGTCGAAAACAGAAATGGGAATCCTGAGAAGAAAATTTGGAAGGGTATAGACCCATGCTGGATAAAAGAGAAGATCCCTATGCTTGTATAGCACAGGGAGCCTTACGAGAGTCAGGGACAGCTCTATGAACCCATTAAACAAGTTGATGATCAAGCTGAACAGAAGAGCTCCAATGTAAATGGTTCCATCCTCTTCATTTTCTGTACTCATCTTAGTTCTTATGAACACCGTCGAGGCAATGACACCTACTATGATGTTCTGTTCAACAAAAAAAAAATAGATGTTGTTGTATCAGTCCCACTACTAGCTGAGATATAATACAGTAAGGTGGTAGCTCACTTGGACAGTTTTGAAAATGTAGACAAAGGCATTGCGCTTGATGAGAAGCCACTCTTTTGCAAAGGAGGCTTCAAGGAGCTCAGAATAAGAAACAGAGTGCTTTGAGAAGACGAGAGAAGCTTTATGGCCGCAGCTCTTGTCGAAGGGGATTGAGAGTTCCTTCTCTAATTGAAGCGCAACGTGAAATTTCTTAAAGTTTTCAGCAAACTGGGAGACGGATACGTAGCTGTAGGGCTTGCCCTTGTCTGCCCAATACTGCTCTTGATCCTTTCTTGATATCACCTATTACGGTGGTTGTGACAAATAACTAAATTAATATGAGGGAATAAATAAAAACAAAATTATATTCCCTAATGAAAGCAGAACACGAGTCAAATGCCTGACTAGTAAATATGAGCATTGAAATAATATTTATTTTTACTTTTTGGGCTAATTGCAGATAGACCCCTTATATTATCACCCAATTGTGGATAGACCGCCTGTAATCAATTTTTGCAGATAGGCCTCCAGAGTGAATTTTTTTTTTAATTCTTTTACCTCCAGAAAGAGAATTTTTGTTTTTTTTTTTTTGACAAAAGCTTCCTGGGTTTAAAAGAGTTACTAAAAAATTTCACTCAGGGAGCAATTAACACTTATTTTTTTCTTTTTTTACCTCTTGTAAGAAGTCAGCAGTGCCTTTCCTCTCGGGGCAACAAAAGCCACAGGTTTCAAAGAACTCCGAAACCAACTCTCGGGGTCCCTGATATACAATCTGACCCTCAGTTAGGAGGATGATGTCATCAAATAGTTCGAATGTCTCAGGTGCTGGTTGAAGGAGCGACATCAATATGGTGGCCTCCCTCAGACGGGCAACCTGTTGCAGGCATTTTACAATTTGGAAGGTGGTGGAGCTGTCCAGACCACTAGATATCTCATCCATGAAAAGGGTCTTCGAGGGCCCAACAATCATCTCACCTTCAAGAATTTGATGAAATGCTTGTCAGAGGGAGGCAATAATAATTTTCATAAGGTAATGACTTTACGGTACCAGTAAACTTCAACCTGTGAGCTCTAGAACAAAAAACTTAATGGGTGTACTTATGAACATAATATTACTCAATAGGAATAATTGTATTGACCGTATTCATAAGCTCATGCTAATAGCAGGATTAATGATGCATCGAGCCCCACGCAGGAGTTCGATTTAAGGATCCAAATCGAGACAATCCAGAAACCGTCTCCTTATTTGTTTACCATTTACGCAAGAGCTTTTTTCCACAGTTAATAGAGTGACACCTATCTCCAGGCAGTGTGAATGAGGTTGTATGTGTGCAATATATTTGAAGAGAGTACTACAGAATTTCTGTGAAATCACTAACCTCAGAAGAATTCGTTGTCAGGGTAGATTTGAAACAATAATTCATAAGACCAAACTGAAATTTCCCAACTTAGGACAATAATTTACTTATAATACTGTTGTTTCAAATAAATCATGTTAATTGCTTGTTATATATCTAGTATGATAATCTACAAATGGGTATTGAAGAAGGAGATCAAACCAGTTGTAACCCGCTTCTTCTCTCCACCCGAAATTCCTCGTTTCATCTCATCTCCCACAATGGTATCAGCACAAATGTCCAGCCCCAATATCTGCATCCATTCATTAAAAATTCTACGTCAATATTGATCACATTTTTGTAAATTCAAAATTTTAGCTATAAATTTGATGCGCTAATTACCCAACAACTGACAATGGCGATTGAAGACCACAGGGGCAATAAAACAAACATCTTGTGTGCATGGCTTCACTAGCAGTGGATGGAGTTACACTGAACATGTTTGGTTTTATTCGATATTGATACCTAGCATCTTTCAATAATTTGGATAAGTCCATCAAATAATTGAAATTGCTGTTAACTCTCTCAAATCTTATTTGTTCTTCCAAATTGGTCATTCTCTAGTGTGGGTTAATACTCCTTCAAATCTAACGCCAACTAACTGGAGAGTGCAATTGGAGAGAACCAACTGGAAAGAACTAACAAGATTCTAGGGGCAACTTCTCGAACAAATAAAGGTTTAAGGGGCCATTATCGAAAAAACCAAACGGAAAACGCAAGTTCTTGATTTTGGGGACTCGTCTCTTGTTTTCTTTCTCCGCGGGAAAGGGGGATCGCATTATAATAGAACGGAGCATAGTGGGCTTTCGGCCCAATAGGCCCCTTAAAACAATTAGATCAAAGGCTCATACCGTCCGTTAATTTTCTGAACTTATTACATCTAAAATTTCTTGGTCTGCCTCTTTGTGCTTATAGAACTAAGGTGTGCTTACTTTTGAGTGCTCCCCCCTTTTTTTGGATTTTATTTGGAATCAGAATACAGCAGGCAATTCGATGTTTCTGCAAAATAGCATAAAATTTTAGCCCCCCC